>CM029114.1:29242158-29379658 GCA_016859345.1 Istiophorus platypterus
AGCGTATGACAGGGTGCCCAGAGAGGAACTTTGGTACTGTATGAGGAAGTCTGGAGTGACAGAGAAGTATGTTAGAGTGGTGCAGGACATGTATGTGGACTGTAAGACAGTGGTTAGGTGTGCTGTAGGTGTGACAGAGGAGTTCAAGGTGGAGGTGGGACTGCATCAGGGATCAGCTCTAAGCCCCTTCTTGTTTGCTATGGTGATGGACAGACTGACAGACGAGGTTAGACAGGAATCTCCATGGACTATGATGTTTGCAGATGACATTGTGATATGTAGTGAGAGCAGGGAACAGGTGGAGGAGAAGCTTGAGAGGTGGAGATTTGCCCAGGAAAGGAGAGGAATGAAGGTTAGCCGCAGCAAGACAGAGTACATGTGTGTGAACGAGAGGGACCCAAGTGGAAGAGTGAGGTTACAGGGAGAAGAGATAAAGAAGGTGGAGGATTTTAAGTACTTAGGGTCAATAGTCCAGGGCAATGGAGAGTGTGGAAAAGAGGTGAAGAAGCATATGCAGGCAGGCTGGAACGGGTGGAGAAAAGTGTCAGGTGTGATGTGTGATAGAAGAGTTTCAGCTAAAATGAAAGGAAAGGTGTACAAAACTGTGGTGAGACCAGCGATGCTGTTTGGTCTAGAGACAGTGCCACTGAGTAAAAGACAGGAGGCAGAGCTGGAGGTAGCAGAGATGAAGATGTTGAGGTTCTCTCTGGGAGTGACCAGGATGGATAGGATCAGGAATGAGTACATCAGAGGGACAGCACATGTTAGAGGTTTAGGAGATAAAGTCAGAGAGGCCAGACTGAGATGGTTTGGACATGTCCTGAGAAGAGATAGTGAATATATTGGTAGAAGGATACTGAGTTTTGAACTGCCAGGAAGGAGGCCTAGAGGAAGACCAAAAAGAAGGTTTATGGATGTAGTGAAAGTGGACATGAAGGTAGTTGGTGTGAGAGAAGAGGACGCAGAAGACAGGGTTAGATGGAGGACACTGATTCGCTGTGGCGACCCCTAAAGGGAAAAGCCGAAAGGAAAAGAAGAAGAAGATGTATATATATATGTATGTGTATATATATATATATATATATATATATATATATATATATATATATATATATATATATATATATATATATATATATATATATATATATATATATATATATACATATGTATATGTGTATGTATATGTATATATATGTATGTATATTATATATATATGTATATATATATGTATATATATATATATATATGTATATATATATATATGTGTGTGTGTGTGTGTGTGTGTGTATATATGTAAATATATAGTTTATAGTAGTTTATAAAATTATTTCTGAGCCCTGGAGATGCAGGACTAAAAAAAAATGAAAACGGCTGTAATTCCCAAATGGTCCATGTAAAATGCTTGGGAAACCCGTTGAATTAAAGCTGACAGTCTACACTTAAATCACATCGTGATTAATTCATCTCAAAACAATCGTTGTGTAGAAAAAAAATTGCAAAAGTTGTGTCAATTACTGAATATTTATGGACCTAACTGTATATATGTTTATGTGTGTATGTTCATATAAGTATATATATGTGTATGTGTATATGTATTCATACATATATATAAATTTATGTATGTGTACGCTATATACTATGTACGTATGTGTGTGTGTATAATTATATGTATATGTATATATATATATATATATATATATATATATATATATATATATATATATATATACACATACATATATGTGTATATATATATATACATGTATGTATATATATATATACACATGTATGTATGTATGTGTGTATATATATATATATATATATATATATATATATATATATATATATATATATATATATATACACATGTATGTATATATATATATATGTGTATGTGTGTGTGTGTAGCATAGAGCAATGAATTTGTTGATATGATTGACATATATGTCTGACCATAGATGTTTAGTCTGTCATTAATAAAAGTACTTTCTTTCAGTTTAAAGGGATCTGATGCATCCTGGAAGAACGATCAAGAACCACCAGAAGAGGTGAGCACAAAGAACTGTTAACATGCCAGATGAAGTATGTTGAGATACCATGGCATGATCAAACCAAATTATAACTGCTGTTAAATGGAGATAAATGGTAGGCTCTACAAAAGGACAGCATTTCTCAGTTAACTCTTGTTTCTTGGTTTTCCCTGCTGTAATGATGTCTTAGGGCTCTATTTGCAGAGGGAAGAACACAAACACAATGACATTTTAATGTTGTACATGTCAATTTTTTTTCACATTGAGCCTGTTTTACAATTCCGTAAGTCCATCTTGCCTGGTGCAATCTGTTTGTGCAACATGAATGAAGTGTGCAGATATCTTTCCTCCACCTGCTCAGGTCCATTCATATTGCAATTCTCTAAGCTTTTGTTGGGAGAAGTGCATAAAAAGGCTTCTTCAAACATAGAAAAAATTATCATGCATCAGTGTCCAACATAATATATTTATATCTTCTACTGGTCTCATTTGACCAACAGCCAAAAGAGCCACTTCTGGGCCACAGACAATATTTGGTGCCGATGAGCTTTTTGTAAATACAACTAAATACAATGCAGCAGATTTTCCATAAATTTATTGTGGTGGTATACAACATTAATCACAGTGTAGTCTTCTCTGGGATCTTTACTTATGTTTGTTTATATATATATATATGTGATATGTATAATATTTCTTTTATTACACCTATCTAATGGCACCCTGCTGTACTTTTAAGTTTTTATTTTACCATTCAATGTACAGATAGACTAGATGTTGTTTGAGTCAGCTAAAGATCAAAATTAGTAAATCTGGTGGAGAAAAGGGTTGTTTTATGTGAAAAAAGATGGTACTGGTCTTATAAAAATGTATGGTATAAGTTTCAAAATGCCTAGTGCGTATTCCTCATGACAAGAGTCACTCAAATGTGAGAAGTCACTTAATTCACAAAAACGAGATGACAAAACCTTTTTAAGATAGAGCTTTATTGTTGTTGCAACTCTAGTTAGATCCTGAGTCATCAAGATATGAAAAAGGTCAACCATAACATTCATGTGTAGAATTTGAATACCCCCATAATGAAAAGAGCACCCTACCTGCAGTAAAACACGGGGGAGGTTCTATCATGCTTTGTTGCTTCTGGTATGCTGGAATTTATCAAAGGAACGATGAAATCAGAAGATTAGCCTGTGTCAGAAACTTAAGTTTGAGGCAAAGGACTTGAGTCTTTCAAGAACACAAGGAACCAAAGCACATATCCAGCAGCATAAATCAAAAACCTTCCAAGTGAGCTCAAATCTGCCATTAAAGAAAGGACTCCTGCAAACTTAAAATAGCTTGACCGCATAGCAATGGAAGTGTAGCAGAAGCTACCAAGCAAAAGGAGTGCAAGAAGCTTCTAGATTGGTACAAGAAACATTTCTAGGCTGCCATTGTTGCCAGAGATTCTCCAACCAAATATTAATGAAGGGTGCCAATAATTGTGTCTGTATATTTTCTGTTCGTATTACTTAAAAGTTTTGTTTTTTTTCTTTTGTTTAGTAACCATGGAGATTTTATTGAAACCTTCTCATCTTAAAAAAAGAAGGTGCCAATCATTTGTGTAAGGATTGTATGGGCATCTCAGCAGTCAAGAGTCATGAACAATGGCAAGGCCATGTCAAAGTTGCTGATCAATTAAACTGTAAAGAAAAGATAAGGGAAAGCCCTTGGGTTGCATGTCTATTAAATAAGACTTCCACCGAACAGTGTTACTCTTTTACCACAAGGTTTAACCTGGAGGAGAGACAGCCTAAATTAATTAGGGAATGAAAAGTTAACTTAAAAAAATGGGAAGAGGAAAAAGAGAAAATTAGGGCTTGGGGCTAGGCATGGCACTATTTTTGACTTACTTAGGTTGCTTAGAGCTAAGTAGTTTACCTACTTTTTATCAGGGATTTTTCAAATCATGGAAACTTTTTTAATGGTCACAGTTCAAGCCCATAGACTGATTGTTTAGACTTTTTGAAAAGCCTTTAATGAAGAGGGCAAGACTGTTAATGGAGAGCAGCACCAGTTCATACAAAACCTCCACTAATGAAACAGAGGATTCTCAGGATGTTCAGTGTTGTTGTTGCCAGTGCTCTTATTTCTGTCATGAATCTTGTGGTCTGAAAAAAATGTCCTTTTTGTACTTTGATTTAGACCATTTTCACAGTTTTTAGAGTGTAACAGACAAGGGAGCTACTTTGTTCTAACTCATGTTTTTTGGCTAGATTTGTGAAAACTTTTCTGGAAACAGCTTTATTTTGGGTAATAAAAAGACCAATCATGAGATTTGGTAACTGCTTACCTTTCTGTAAACTGGCTGTATATGTCACCAGGAAAAACAAAATGGAGGCCACAAGGCTGCCTCAGTGTGGTATTGTTGTAATATTAGGTCCAGACTGTGGAAGGAATGCAGATTAATCAAACCTTTGAACAGCTGTGTTGTTATGGGGGCATTACCTGCACTGCAAAAGATGACCTTGCAGCTCACAGATTTTTTTATTTAATTTTTCTTTTTAATAGTCCATAAAAAAAGCAATTTTAGCTCTTTGTAATATAATGATGTCTTACTAATTTGTATGACAATGTAAATATTTTCCATGCAGTAGTGAAAACAGAATAAGTGTGTTATATACAATCTTTCTATTTCTGTGTGTGTGTCCTCTCCCTCTATCTTTCTCCAGGCTTTAGATTATAGTGATGATGAGAAAGAGCAGGAGGCAAAGAAGAAAGTTAGAAACTCCAAAAAGAGGCGGGACAATAATACAGGTACTCACAAGCTTAGAAGTCTTAGAATTGAAATGTTATGTAAATGTAGCATGCGTATAAGGCCTTAAAACCATCCAATCTGAAATAAGTCTTAAGTTCAGTCTTTTCAGTACAGTATGAAACTTCATCTGTCCTGTGTTTCTTACATTGCTTCATCTTTTTTCCTTCCTCCAGATAATCTTGCCCACATTACCCAGCAGCAGCAGCAGCAGCAGAAGCGGCATGACGTCAGGGGTTTCCCACCAAGTCATACAGGGCATTCACTCAAGCAGCAGAACATAAGGAACAAACAGCCACTGTTCAGACGCACATACGCACCATCAAGACACACATTCCCACAATCTAGAAACACAGATGTACCTTCCATGTACCTTCAACCACTCTGCCCTTACCCTCCTCCTCCTCCTCCTCCTCCTCCTCACCATTTTCCCCCTCCAAACTTCACACTCTACCCTCCTCCTCCATCTTTCTTCAATCCATCTTTCCCCCCCCCTCTCTGGCCACTAAAGTGTGTCCCCTTCTCTGAACTTCCCCCTCCTCCACCTCCCCCTCCTCCCCCACCTCAGTGATGCTCAATAAACACAATGTATGTATACACACTTACCAGAGTTCCCTTTGTCATATTTATATTTTAGTTTATTCTTGTTTGATAGGACATGTCATCTGTTTGTACTGTCAGACTGGACAGCTGGACAAATCATCCACATTTATCAGTCACTGGCTGTGTTTGTCTGCAGTGTTTATTAGGCTGAGCAGTCACTGATTATAAAATAAAAGTGCTGATGTGCTGTGAGGAAACCACATTCAGCTACTGTTGTGTTTTTGACATTTTAACATTATTTTAGATTTTGTTTTAATAACTTTATTTTTCTCACAGCTGCAGATATTTATTACTATCTAGACCACCTGTGGGAACAGGGAAAGTACTCCCTGGTCAAAATGGGTTTTCGTTTGTCTCACTCCAAGTTAAGGTAACTCTTTTCTTAGACAATGTTAATCACAGCTGCCATGCCAAGCACTTGAGAGCCTGGGTTGTAGTTTCATATCTCCACACAGCCACCAGAGGTCCGCTCTCATGGAGGTGTGGTTTAGAAACCACAATGTCGAATAGCTACCATTATCTTGAGTGACATTCATAGTTTTGTGGGAGCGTGCTTACATCAACTCCCCCACCAGTTCTTGTAAAACAGGTATACTTTCCTTGGTAAGCAGTCACAGATGGTCGGACATCTCTTTTCTTTACTTGGGGAAACAATAATGACAGGGTCTTACATTGATCAGTGTCAGGTGTGTAGGTGGCATTATAGAGTTGTAGGATACATTGCAGACCCACAGAATTTGTTGTATCACTTGGCCTAAATGGTGCTGTGCCTAGCTGTGGTCTGGCCTTGGCGCAGGCAATGCAGTTAGTTCTCCCATTTTGCCGTGCAGTATACACCATTCATTCTAACCATTCATTTTTATCTGTTAACCCCCTTTCCAATGCTAGCTTGTCCTCTTAGGTTAGATCAATAAGATATTTAACCAATTGTTTTCGGTGGTTTTCCAATGGTACGATTTGGGTGGGTGTCAAGGAGAAGTTCGAGGAATCAGAAATCTCTATTTTTAATTGGCCTATACGATCTATCCCTGAGGTTTACACCCCGAGGGCATAAAGGCCTGTGTCTCCTGGCTGTGGATCTTCTATGTTAAGTACTAAGGGATTACAGCTAGTCCAGGGAATGCAGGCTTTCTGATAAGCTTCATACGATCTTTCAATGGTTTTCTAGCCCCATTAGTCTGTTGGGACAGATGTGGATTATAGACCCATTCAGTAGTGGCAGTAACCCAGGCCGCCAGGTTCCATGATTGACACATCTGATCGCCATCTACACATTGGTATTTGTCAGAATAGGTGTAACCCTTCATTTCCCCCACAGTTCACAACATTGCACAGGTCAAATTCAGCTGTTAATTTTTGTCCTTTTACTCCTTTTATAGTTATCAGTGGCATGGGTTGATAGGCATTAATTCCTCCCCCACTATTTCATTGCTTTCCCCCTATTGTAATCACCACTTCTTGTTCGTTTCTATGAGATTCGTGCCTATGTGATGTCTCTTCAGTGATATTTGAGTTTTGTTGTCTGTGAAGTTGTGTTTCATGCCATAAGATGGGTGCCCCGATCACTGTTGCGATGAGGACGAGACAATGCAGTGTCCCTCTAAGTCTGCAAAGGCCTGGATGTCTAAATGGATGCCATGGTCTTGGTCTTTCCATTGTTTTGGGTTTTCGTTACCTCGGCTTTCCCTTCAACTATTTATTCTTCACACTATGTCCCCTTCTTGCCATTGATTTCTTCACTGAGGTTGAGACGAGTCCCCTCCTGTTGAGGAGACCCCCCTTTGTAGTCAGGGTTTTTGCCTTTCCGGGGACAGTGGTCAGTAACTAATGTCTCCCTTTTATCTTCTTTCATTTCTCCTCCATTGTCATTTAGCTCTCTCATTTCTTCCTAGTCATGCTGTTTCTTCCTCATCGTGGTATACTTTGTTTTTTCTCTGTCTGCAATCCCTGGCCCAATGACCTGTCCTGCCACATACATAACAAGTGTCACCATTCAACTCTCTGTTTTTTTTTGACAAGAGTTCCCCATTTTTGTTTCCCTCCTTGATGTTTTTGTATTACTTGGTAATACTTCAGATCTTAATTAATCATTTTCTCTCTACTCAGAGTTTTTCTTACCTTGAGTCCGGCGATTCTTTGTTGTTTGTTCAAAGATCCCATCACCTTTCCCCCTTCCAGTGGAAACTGGCCTCTGACAAAACAGCAATTCAGCTGGAGGTCTTTGTTTAGGAGTCCCAGACTCCCCCGTGCACGGTTTCAGTCCCGACCCCTTAAACCGTGTTAAGGATGACAAGCTTAGGACAGTCTCCCCTGCAGGGCCTGAAGGGAAGTCTTCAGTTAATATTTCTGAAATATGTATGGTAATGTCGTGTTTTTTGCACAGAGCTGCAACAGCAAATATTTGCCACATATCGACTGAGATAAGAAGAAAAGCTTTTAATTCAATGATAGTCGACACAAAAACAATCCTTGGTAATCCCCAAAACCAAAAATGCTTCAAGCTTAAAAAACTACGTACCAAACAATAAATGCATTAAATAATAAGATCTAACTATACCAGTAATATTGTCCTACTTTCCTGTTGATTGGAACGGTGCCCTCAGAGACAGTATGCTTTGTTCTGTAGTTTGCAGTGGGCACATGGTCAGCCTGTTGAAGTATTCGGAGGAGAAGAATGTGGTGACCTTCTATTCAGTTATTTATTTCATTGGCTTGAATGACTTAAACTGTAGCACCAGAATCCAGTGGATCTGTGAGAAAGCATTATGGGTAGCTTAAACACCTTCCTTTGCTTTAACTGGTCTGCAGTTCCACTCATGTTTGTCCTGTATGTAAAATATTGTTGTTCAACAAAGATTTCTTGGTAATGTTATTAACCAAGTCATGCCATTTTACAAGAAGCTGACTTAGTGATGAGATCTCCATGTTCAAGTTTGGAAAAAGATGCTTCGACTCTCCACCCGACAAAAATCCTAAAAACTGTGGTGCTTGTTGAGTCACTTAGCATCTGACTAGGGTTTAATGATGTGTCTAGACAGGAGGTATTTCAGCCACGTTTTACACATTTGATTGCACATTGGATTACATGGCTCTTATTTTCATCAATCTGCTGTCTGTAATGGGTCACATTTCATGCATGCTTTATGAATCTAACACAACCTGAAAGTGCATTTTCAGGCACCAAGTCTACTTTACTCCCAATTTATGCACATAAATAAAGGGATTGAGTGGTGGACTCTAACCACTGCAAAAATTTGGTCGGCCTACCATTTCGTTCAGTCACAAAAACAAGGGTTTGATTTGATTAATTTGAAAATTGTGTTAATTTGTAAAGCTGTAGAGCCTCATGCAGTTTGTCCCAAAATACGTTGCATGAGGCAGGAAGCAGACAGAACTCTTTTTTTTTCCTTGGTGAAGAAAAAAAGGCTTCACAACATCTAGCCAATCTACCAAAAGGTGCAAACCACTGTTATCACTCAAGAACAGAATTCAACTTTATTGATATGGCACCATATCATAACAGACGTTATTTCAGGTCAGTTTTCATATTGAGCAGGTCTAGACCAGACTCTTTATATTTATCATTTATAGAGACCCAATATTTCCCCTGTGAGCAAGTACTTGGCGACAGTGGCAACGACAAACTCCCTTTTAAGAGGTAGAAACTTTGAACAGATCCTGGCTCATGGTGGGTGGCCATCTCTAACGGCTGGGTTGAGAGTGAGAAAGAGAGAGCAAGAGATCGGGGCAAGAGGGAGGAGAGAGAGCATATCATAGTAATGGGACTAATAGCTATACTGTATATACTATAGTTATACTGACAGGGCTAATAATATTACTAATAGGACTAAATGAAATGGTAAAAGTAGCAATTATAATAATTAAAGTAGTGGCTGTTGATCAGGCTCATGGGGCAGTAAGTGGACTGCAACCATGGATCATGACTCAGGAGCATCAGAAAGAAAAAAACCTGCAGAAAGCAACAACAGGAGAGAGGAGAGAGACAAGAAAGCACAGAACTGGGGGAGAGAGGGAGGACAGTTAGTAACAAGCATTTTTGAGGTGTTAATGTGCACGGGGAGGGAGGAGGTAGCGGTGGAAAGAGAAGCTCAGTGCATCATGGGAAGTCCCCCGGTAGTCTAGGCCTATAGCAGCATAGTGAGGGGATGACTTGAGCTAATGCTGAGCCAGTTCTAACCATAAGCTATATCAAAGAGGAAGGATTTAAGCCAACTCTTAAATGTGGAGAGGCTGTCCCGAATTGGAAGATGGGTCCACAGCAGAAGAGCCTGATAACTGAAAGCTCTGCGCCCCCCCCCCAATTCTGCTTGTGGAGACTCTAGGAACAAAGTGTTCTACTTGGATAGCAAGGTACTATGAACTCTTTAAGATAGGATGGTGCCTGGCCATTAAGGGCTTGGTAGGTGAGGAGGAAAAATAATTCAACATAATCCTGATACTTTTGGCCTCTTAAAATAAAGGACTCTATAAAAATGGCTATAATTCCAAAATGGTTAATGGAATATTCTTGAATTAAAGCTGAAAGACTAAACTTCAATCACATCTTGATGTCTTTGTTTCAAATCTATTGTGGCAGTGCACAGGGGCAAATTTACAAAAAAATGTGTTACTGTCCAAATATTTATGGACCTAACTGTATAAGGTCCTATAATGCACACTGCATGGACAGAAACTATGCCATGAAGTCCAAGAAACTCTCTGTAGACTGCTGCAACACAATTATGAAAAGGGAAAGATCAGGGCAAGGTTATGAAGCCATAACTGAAGCTGTGAGTGTTCCCAGAAGCAGAGTGGCCTAAATGATCGTGACATGGAAGATGTTTGTATCCACCAGAACTCTTCCTAGAGTTGGCCGTCAGGCCAGACTGAGTAACCCACTGAATGTAGTGATCATATCTCTCTATCTCATGTAATCCAAGGATAACACTGGCTCCATGCTGAGTTTCCTAAAAGCTAACTTATTTACTTTTAAATTCCTCTGTGGTTTTACTCTGTTATAAAGTTTGATCTGTTAACAATTATACTGCACCTTGGTGGGGTGAAAATTGACATCTCTAAGAAAGTAATTATCATTATTTTTGGCTATGATTGGTTGGGACACACTTAAAAACAGAGAAATTCAGAACATCCCATAAACCTCTTGTAAAACAGAATTTCCCTTTAACCTCTAAAAAAAACCTCAGATAACCTCTAATGGTATATCACTTATTAAATGAAAAACAGCAGATGTGTTTTGACTAAACGGCAGGTGCAGTTTAAATCACACCTTTTGAGAACATAGCAGTGGGGTCTAAGAGACCATGTCACAATACAGGTTTAAACCAAAATAGCAATCTATCGATCATCCATCCTTATGATAAAGTGTATTTCAATGACATCTGAATAATTCAAATATCTTATATGTCCTTGCCAGACTACAGTGAAGGAAGTGAAAGAAGACAAGACTTTTCAGACACTAATGAAAACAGTGTGACTTGATGTTTAAAACAAAAAAAGACACACCAAGTGATATCATGCACTATTTATCCCAAGATCAACTGAGTTTCCAAGATGTAATTTTGTCCAATGGAGGAAGAGTTGTCACTGCAGATCCAGTCACAAAAAAGGACATAGTCATAAACAACTTTGGAAATTGTCGAACTATCTGGTTTCAGGGGAAATGTAAACCTTGTTTCACACAGCTTCATATTTTTTATGCATTAATAAGACAGACAAATCATTTGACAAAATGATATTTTGTATAAGATGCACCAATCTAATTACCACAAAGAGGAGCTATATGTTAATAACAAAATTAATTCTACAAACATGGCTGAATAACAGCTTTTGTAAATCTATGCATGTTTTTTACACAGGTAATGTGCTTTTCATACCAATAAATCTTTATTCAGAAAAGTAAGATTAGTCTGAGTTGCAGTTGGTGATGTGGTCATTCTGGTAGATTTGTTGATCTGTTTTGATTTAATTAAAATCTTACTTTGAAGAACAACTAGTAACTATAGCTATCAAACAAAGGCAGAATTAGATACTTAAGGAAACAAAGTACTTCAAAATTGTACTTAAAGCACATTACTTGAGTAAATGTATTTAAAACCACTGCCTGCGATTGAGTTAAACATGCATTTAAAGAGTTGATAACAGAGTTGTTAGCCTTGCAGTGTTATAAACCATTGCTAAACACTGCTAACACTGTTAACACTGCTAAATAGATAAGGGTATTACATTACTGTGTGCATAAAATTTGAATTTTTGCTGTGTTATAAACTATTTTGTCAATTCTGGTGAATAGATTAGGGTGTGCATATATTTTCATGTATGTGAAATGGTATGTATATGTATATGTCAAATGGTAGCACCTGCAAAGCTCATTTATTAATATGTTATAATTTTTTTGCTTAGTAATTTTTAGGGAAAACATAAAATTTGCCCAGACTGTGACTACTCTTAAACCCACACATAAAGTTTTTTATGCTCTTTGCCGTCTCTCACTGAAATATAAGCACTTATTATTAGGATTTATCGATAGTATTTTATGTCTGTATTTTTGATTTTCTCAAGAACAGCTCCTCTAAAAACTTTTTAGTCAACATCACACTTCCTTGGGTCCAAAGCAATTGACCCTTTGCTAAGATAAATAATTTGCCAAAGATAAATGTGGCAGACTTGCTATTCAAAATTAATGGTGATTTTGGAACAAATAAACCCAACAAAAGTACCCGCCTACTTTATTTTACCATCCAACATTTACATTGACTTGCCAGGTGAACTAACAGCTGGCAGATTTGATCAGCTGTAGTTAGCTGGCAATTTAAGTCTAAGACCTGGTTAAAAACTGGCAAAAGGTTGTTAACTATGCATTTGATGACTAAATACAGGATATCATGCTAAAAGAGTGAGATTAAAGATAAATATTCCAGATTCAGGCAAAACAGATGTTAAATGTATGTTCTTTGTTTTTTCACACAATATATTAATTGAGTAAAATTTTCCCCAAATCGAAGCAAGGCAGAGCCAATAATCTTTTCCTCAATTGTGATATAGTGGAATGGCACTTTTTAAAATAACCTGTTACCTCACTAAATAATGGATATGTTGGTATAGCATTAGGAATACGGAGGTTCACATCTGCAGGCAGTGAGCTAATTAGCCCACGCAATTTATTCATCCTAGAAGAATTTAATCAAGGGCATTCAGATTGGATTCCAGATCTTGAAAATCCTCATATCCAAGAGGCTTCTTCAGTTCTGGTGAGGAGTCCTAAGTATTAAACCTTTGTGTGGTCCTTATTGTGGCCACTGATGTCTCTTGGTTTGTTGGCCCTCCTAGTTGTTGTATCAACAGTTTTTAAAGTCATTTAGGTCCCCAGCGACCAAGTGTGAATGGTTGATAAATCTACTTGGAAGGGATGAAACGAAAGCATTGTAAATGGGGGATAAATGGTGCCATAGACCTCATCCTATCTTAAGGGATGGTTTCTTACTTTGACTTAGATAGCCAATTCACTCCTCTATCAAATGTATACCTTGTTGTCTTTGAAGAAGAGTTCCTTATCCTTAAGTGTAGGTTTTGTTTTTAATCTACAACTGAAAGATAATAGAGCATTTAAATTGAGCTTTAACATTAAAGGCTTTACAGATAAAACATAAAAGTAGGACTATGTACAGCGGCATGATGTCTGGGTACCCTTGGTCAAATTTTCTGGTACCATGAACAGCTAAGTGAGTATATGAGGAATTGATTTCCAAAAGACATAAAGAAGACATTTCTTTAATATTTCAAGCAAGATACTTTTCCGTTTCAATCTTTTACAGTTTCAAAATAACAAAAAGGGAAAAGAGCCTAAAACAAGAGTTTGGGCACCCTGCATGGTCAATGGTCACCCTTTCGCAAGTACAACAACTTGTTAACTTTTCTGTAGCAAGCTAAGAGTCCTTCAGTTCTTGTTTGTGAGATTTTCACCTGTTCTTCCTTGCAAAGAGCTTCTACTTATGTAGGATTCTTGGGCCATCTTGCATGTACTGCTGTTTTGAGGTCTATCCACAGATTTTTGATGATGTTTGGGTCAGTGCCAAAGCACATTGAGGGCCACTGTAAAACCTTCAGTTTTCACTCCTTGTAGTAGCCCATTGTGGATTTTGACGTGGGCTTTAGGGTCATTATCCTGTTGTGGATGCCACCCCCTTTTCATCTTCAGCTTTTTTTTTTTTTTTTACAGATGGTGTGATGTTTGTTCCCACAATTTGCTGGTATTTAACTGAATCCATTCTTCCCTCTGGCAGTGAAATGTTCTATAAGCCACATAAATAAAACAAGCCCAAAGCATGATCCATCCAATAACCATTGGAGAAATGTTCTTTTCATTAAATTTTGCACCCTTTAACAAACATACCTCTGCTAATTGCAACCAAAGGATTGTATTTTGACTTCATCAGTCCACAGGATGTATTTCCAAAATGCATCAAGCTTGTTTAGAAATTGTCTAATACTGAATTTTTTTTTTCGGGAGGATGCAGGATAAGTTTTCTTCTGATGACTCTCCTATGAAGGTCATATTTGTGCAGGTGTTGGGGGGTAACTGCCTTTCTAACAATCTTATCAATCCAATCATGCTTAAATGTTGAAAAGAATGTTTCATAAATAATTTTGTGTCTTTTGGAAATAAGTTGATCTTCTACTAACTTAATTATTCACAGTAATAGAAATTTTGACCAGGGGTGCCCAAACCTTTTCATGCAACTGTAAATATAAAGAGCCTAATCTTGGTATACAATGACTATGCACATGCGGGGGTCCAATAACCACGAAGAGGCCCCGTTGTGCCCACAATTTTTTCTCCCCTCTGAAGAAAACAAATGCAGCAACTGATATCCTGTTCACCTGAGGTTCAACACCATACCATCCACATTTGTGGTTCATTTAAATATCTTGACAAATATAGGACCAATTTACTACAAAATTTGTCACAGATATTCATAGTTCCCAGTGGATAAATTCTAAAACTTTGGTGATCACCTGACGCTTGCTCTAGCACCATCAAACGGTTAAAACTTTCATGTATTCAGTGAGGTATCTAAACATCTGCTACATAGCAAAATATTCATGGCCCCAGTTGATATATTCTAATGACTTTATTGATTCCCTGACATTTCTGCTAGCACCACCATGAGGTTGGCATTTGTGGATTTTACTGAAAAATCTTGACAACTATTGAACTCATAAATTATAACTTCCATCCCCAGTCCTGAACACTGTCAAAATTCCAGTTTTTCTATTACTTTGGTTTATGACTAAACCAAAGTCTTCAGTTCTGGTGGGGAGTCCTAAGTATTTAACCTTTGTGGGGTTATTATTGAGGCCACTAATGCCTCTTGGTTTGTTGGCCCTCCCAGTTGTTGTATCGACAGTTTTTAAAGTAATTTATTAAATACGGAAAAAGCAAAACTTATCATAGTCTAGTCAGTTCATCCAGGTTTCTTACGTTTACGATGGCCTTGTGGGAGGAGTAGTTGCCACTATGTCAAGCCAGTTCTAAGTAATACTGAAACTTGCACATTCATGGCTTTCTTCGAAAAAAGTTGTGGGTCGATCACAGATTACTGAAGCTGAAATGGAGGAGACACATGCACTTTACATCAAACCAAGTATTTCACTTTGATTTGTCACCAAGTCCTCAATTCTCTAGTCATGTTTGTTCTGTAGGAATAGAAATTGATACAGATATTTCTTGAGAAGCTGAACATTGACTTACACTTTTACAACAAAGTGTAGGTACAACTGTTAAGGTGTGCAAATGAAAAGTACCCCCTTGAAGATTAATTATGATGATTTAGACATGGTCTGTGGTTAGTATATTCATATTTTTTGACTACTTACGCTTGTTGGGCCGCAATTTTTTTTGCCATTCCTTTTCTCCCTCTTTTATAATAGTGGCCAGTTTCCTTTCTTGCAGATAATATGCCCATCCCAGTCTCATGTTTCCTTAAAAGAAAATAATGGAGAATATTGAAAAAAAGTGTCCTACTAATGCACCACCATTTGGGTTTGTGAAACCTGTGTCACCATGGGTTCTTATGAGTTTGCTGACGATGCTAGCCACATATTAATATGCCATTAAGTCATCATTCTTATTCGTAAACTAGTTGCTACAGTAGCTGTGTAGCATTAGTGTATTGTTTACTAGTGGGTCTGTGATGGAGTGTCTGAAAACAACAAGATCATGACAAGAAGAGATTAGAACATTTCTTTTAACATCAGGCAACAACTGATCTTGGTTACTCTGTGACTGAATTTTTGACTCAGCCTCTCATAACATATTAATCAGGGCTGGCTCTTCAGCACCTTCCTGTCCCAAAGATGGAAAGGACACTTCTCTTACAGAAAACACCAGGGCCACAAGCTGTATTTCCCCTGCAGATTTCACCATACAGGAGTGATGAAAATAATGTTTTGATATATTTACATGACTGGGTAGACTTCCACCGGGGGTAGAAACCAATTAAAATCTTAAACCTGTCAAAGAAGAGAGTAGGAGCCTGGGAGCCTGAAAGCCTTGCCTGAAAAGGAGCAGCTACCACTGTGAGGAGTGCTAGAACTTGATCATTTGACTATAAACATTCAGATTAAGATTAAGAAAACTTTATTCACACCAGTGGGGCAATTCAGTTTTTGCAGTCTAACCGAAACATACAAACTCACAGACACCAGCAATCAACAGTACATCAGCGACAGCAAGATAAATAACTAGGAATAATAATAAATAAATAAATAATTCAGTACATGGGGAAGAGATGCACACTGACACCTTCGTGTGCCCCCCTGCTGGCTGACTCACACAAGAAAAATTTAGATACGTTAAGTGGATAAATAAAAAAGTTGATGTCACATTTTACAATGCATTGCGTATTTCACTCTGTTTCAGCATTCAGGGAATGTCGACTACTGTCGATGTTTAACATTCTGATCACAGCGGGAATGAAGGACTTGAAGTAGTGGTTTGTTTTCCTAAGGGTCACTTTGTAGCGCCAGCCTGAAGACATCACTTCACTAGACAGGATGTGGTCAGATTGGCTAATAACTCCCTTTGCTTTCTGGGCCACAGAGTCTCCCAGAAGGAACACAAGTCTTTCTGCTGGATTCCGATTATCTTGGAGCAGACCTTAACAATGCTGTTTAGGCTATTCCTATCCTTCACAGACAACCCAACAAACAAAAGAAAATTTTTTTCAATAAATAACTCACAAAAAACACATAGGATCTTGTTACAAACATTAAAGGAGTCAAGCCTTCGCAGCAAATGAGTTCTTTGTTGTCTACGCTTGACAATCAACTCTGTGTTCACCTCAAACTTTTGATGTGAGTCAGGTGCAATTCCCAGATATTTATTTATTTTTCCCAGATAAGTCTCCACAATTTCAACATTCTTGCCATGTATGGTGCTAGGTTTGGGTTTATCAATGTTTTTCCTAAAATCAATGATAAATTCCTTAGTTTTTGACATATGAGGTCAAGGACGTTATGGTCACACCAGTCAACAAACGCAGGAAGGGCAGAACCATGGTCTGATTCCAACACCTGAAGAGGAGACAAAATCGCCATATCGTTACAGAGTATATTCCTTCTTTAGAACACCTGCAGCTGTCCGTGTACAAAATAAAAAGAAAGGGGGGGGGGCAGCCCTTGAGTGATCCAGTGTTTGAGACCAGGACATTAGATGTAACTCCATTTACTAAACTCGCTGGATTCTGCCTGTCAAATAGTTTAAAAGTAGCATTAAAAGCTAATCAGGCAAATTAGAATAAGAAGCAAGTCACTCAATTAAAATGTGGGGTTGCATCTAATTAAAAGCTAAAGAGAAGTCAGTGACTAAAACTCTTGCATGAAATGAGGGTTTCTACAAGTGCTTATATAATCTATCGAGGATGAAGAGTTTTGCATCTTCCACACTTTTACCAGCTTGATAAGCAAAGTGCATAGTGTCTAGTTTCTATTAAAATTTTATCAAAATTTTCATCGTAATTGATGAACGTGCAGTGGGTCTGAGCTCTTAGTTACCTGAACTCTGTTAGTTCCCAATGATAGCGTTATCCTGCATAAAAGAGCCAAAAACATTATGAACAATCCTATAGCTCACATACTGACTTTCTGGCATAAATTTCACACACAAGAGCGGTTAAAAAACAAGTTAAACCAGTTATAAACAGTTAAAAGCAGTTAAAAAGTTCCAAGGTGAGGTAGACTGCCTGGGGTCACACACTGGGAAGCACACCAGTGCTAGAGGTATACAAACACATTGTTCTCCCTTAAGAATTTTCCAGATTTATTTTGTCTAGTTTACCTGTCTCATACAAATATGTTTTGAACCCACTGACATAGTCCATTAGATTTGTTGAAGGAGAAGGCTTCCTACAGTCAGCCTTTATTACATCCAGTGGATCTCAGTGTGACTAAAACTTCAATACTGGCTGTAATTCCTAAACGGTTCAGTACAATATTTTATTAAATCCCTTGAATTAAAGCTGAAAGTCTACATTTTACAGACACCCTCATGATTTCTTTTCATCTATTATGGTGGTGAAAAGAGGCAAAAAATACAAAACCTGTCACTGTCTAAAATACTTATGTATCTAACTGTAATTTTCTTTACCCCCCAAATGCCCAGCCACTGTGTCATGAACAGTTATCAGAACCCAAGCTCTAATTATAGTTGGAACAACAGTCTGGAAAATTGCATCACCAACAAACATGTCACCTGGTGAACCATGAACTAAATGGTGAACTAATCACCATTTTCTCAACAACATGTCCTCCTCAAGGAAGTACCCATATGCCACACTTCCCATCTCCCATCAGATGCACTTGCAGACTGTTAGAGTAGGATTCTCCTCCTGCTCCTACATCAAGTGAGTGTGAGAGACAGAGAAGGGAAATGTGGACTGGGAATTACAATATTCAGAGCAGTTTTTTTGCCCTAATAAGAAGTGTAGCCCCAGACAAAAGCCTGTAATTCACCACCAACCAGTCCATGTTTCAAATAAATTCTCCCCACTCAATGACACAACTGCTGAGAAACCAACTCTGGTTATTGGCAGCTCTATTTTAAGAAACGTGAAGTTGGTGACACCAGTGACCATAGTTAAATTTATTCCTGGGGGTGATGTTAGATCACATTTAAAACTGATGGCTAAGGATAAGCTTAAAAATAGTAAGATTTTTATTCATGTCGGCGGTAACAAAACCCAGTTATGCTAATCAGAGGTTAAAAAAATGAATGTGGAGTCAGTGTGTACATACGCAAAGACGATGTCAGACTCTGTAGTTTTCTCTGGGCCCCTACCAAATTTGACCAGCGACGCTATGTACAGCCGAATGTCATCATTCCATTGCTGGCTGTCGATGTGGTGTCCAGCAAACAATACTGGCTTTATAGAAAATTGGCGGGCTTTTTGGGAAAGACCTGGTCTGATTAGGAGAGATGTCATACATCCCACATTGGATGGAGCAGCTCTTGTTTCTAGAAATCTGACCTAGTTTATTAGAAAACTAAAACCATGCCACAATTGAGACCAGGAAGCAGAGTTGTAGTCTTACACACTTCTCTATGCCTCCTTTATGGCTGTCATCCACTCAATACCCCATAGAGAATATGAATGCCCCCTGACCACCTAAATTAATTAACTCAAAAACATATA
The DNA here is from genome assembly GCA_016859345.1 of Istiophorus platypterus. Classification (NCBI taxonomy): domain Eukaryota; kingdom Metazoa; phylum Chordata; class Actinopteri; order Istiophoriformes; family Istiophoridae; genus Istiophorus; species Istiophorus platypterus. The sequence goes on from CM029114.1 coordinate 29,261,295, forward strand.
GAGGAGGAGCTGTACTGGCATTGGCCGAGGAGGTGGAGTTGCAGCCATTTTGAACTCAAGCCTGTTAATCAAGCCTAAACTTAAAATCAGCCATGACTCATCGAAAGCCTAATTCTTAGTCTTACACACCCGACCTGGAAAACTTTAAAGCCTGTTTTATTTGTTATAGTGAACCATGCTCCTGGACCATACTCTGAATTTCTATCTGAATTCTCAGAGTTATTATCAACCTTAGTCATTAGTACAGACAAAATAATTATTGTGGCCGATTTCAATATTCATGTGGATGTTGATAGTGGTAGCCTCAGCATTGCATTTATCTCACTTTTAGACTCAGCTGGCTTTGCCCAAAGGGTAAATAAACCCACTCATTGTTTTAACCATATCCTCGACCTTGTTCTGACCTATGGCATAGAAATTGAACAATTAATCGTCATTCCTCAGAATGAATAACTTTTGAACTTCTCTAAAAAAGAAGATAATACAATATAAAATAATAAGATAAATAAAACAAATAATAAAACAAAGGGGAATAGCTCCACAGTTTAACTCCCAAGCCTGTATATTTAAGCAAACAACACAAAAACTTGAAAAGATATGGCACTCTACTAAACTGGAATAATCCCACTTAGCCTGCCATGACAGTCTTTAAACCTACAAGAAGGCCCTCAGCATTGCCAGAGTGGCCTGTTACTCACCTTTAATAGAGGAAAATAAAAACAACCCTCGCTTTCTTTTCAATACTGTAGCCAGGCTGAGTGAGAGTCATAGCTTGATTGATCCATGTATTCCTGTAGATCTCAGTAGCGATGATTTCATGAACTTCCTTAATGATAAAATTCTAACTATTAGAGACAGAATTCACCTCCTCCTTCCCTAAACTGGCACTAATTTTTCCTCAAACACAGGAACATTAGAAACAGCCATAAAACCGCAGCCTTTAAAGATAGCTGTAATTAACCCTCTTCTTAAAAATCCCCACCCTTGATACAGATGTTTCAGCCAACTGTAGACCAATATCTAACCTTCCCTTTCCCTCTAATATCCTTGAGAAAGTTGTCACCAACCAGTTGTGTGACTTTTTACATAATAATAGTTTATTTGAGGATTTCCAATCAGGATTTAGAGTGTATCATAGCACTGAGACAGCAATGGTGAAGGTTACGAATGATCTACTAATCGCATTGGATAAAGGACTTGTCTCCGTACTTGTCCTGTCAGATCTTAGTGCCACATTTGACACTATTGACCATTTAATCCGATTACAGAGACTGGAGCATTTTATTGGCATCAAAAGACTTGCCCTTAACTGATTTAAGTCCCACTTATCTGATCAATTTACTTTTGTGCACGTTAACAATGAATCCTCCATCTACTCAAAAGTTAGTCACGGAGTTCCACAAGGTTCTGTGCTTGGTCCAGTTCTATTCACCATATATATGCTTCCCTTAGGCAATATTATCAAGAAACACTCCAAAAAACTTCCACTGTTATGCAGATGACACCCAAATTGTACCTATCAATAAAGCCAGATGATCAATCATTTAGCTACACTTCAAGCATGTCTTCAGGATATAACGATCTGGATGACCAGCAACTTCCTACTATTTAATTCAGATAAATTTGAAGTTGTGCTTGGGCCGCAACATCTCAGAAACACATTATCTAATGATAAACTTACTCTAGATCGCATTGCTCTGGCCTCTAGCACCACCTTGGAATTTTGGAGTTGTCTTTGATCAGGATATGTCCTTTAACATAAAACAACCTTCAAGAACTGCCTACGTAATATCACAGAAAGTCTCCACAAGCAGAATGGGGGCAGAGCTTTTAGTTATCAGGCTCCTCTGCTGTGGAGCCATCTTCCAGTATGGGAGGCAGACACCCTCTCCACATTTAAGAGTAGGCTTAAATCCTTCCTTTTTGATATAGCTTATGGTTAGAACTAGCTCAGCAGTAGTGTGGATTAGTTTCCAAAGTTACTGAATGACAGCAACAACAAAAAATGCTTTATATCCTGAAATTAAAAATAAAAATGTATGCTCGACACAATTATTTGCACCCTTATGATGAATGTAAATTAGTTCTTCAGTCAAAATTGAAAAAAATAAGAGTCATCTGTATTAACCGCTGAATGGTTCTGCTGCAGAAAGGGGGGCTGATTGTTACCAGTTTCTTTTCTACAGTGGCAAAGACACAATACCCATCTGAGAGCTTTAGACATTGGTATTATCAAAAAATATAACAATTTCAAAGGCTACAAGGCAATTACCAAAGATCCAAAAATACCTGTTTAACTTTTCGTAATGTCATCAAGAAGGTTCAGTCATAAAACCGTTAAGATGCTTCCAGGATGTACTGTTAGGAAACTCAATGGAGAAGCCTAGAAAGGTTAGTGCACATTCTGGAAAAAACCCAATACAAGACATATATAGAACTTCAGGCTGATCTGGAGCAATCTGGAGCAGTGGTTTCAGTCTGTACCATATACCGCACATTAAACCAAGTAGGGATCCATGGGCCATGCCAAAAAAGACACACTACTAAAAAGAAAGGCACAAAAAGGTATGATTAATGTTTACAAAAACCTTTGTCAAAAAAACCCAAAAAACACAGTTTTTCTGGGATAATGGGACTACAGACAAATGAGACCAAAGTAGAGCTCTGTTGGTACACAGTGCATCAGTTCTTTTAGGAAACCATATTAAGCCAATTTGGAAAAGAAAACCCTACCTACAGTGAAACATGGTGTAGGTTCTATCATGCTGTTAGGCTCCGTTGCTGGCCCTGGTACTTACCAAGGAAGTGTGAAATTGATTTTTCCAGGTCAGATAACATGGTTTGAGGTGAAGTTATTGAATCTTTCAGCAGGACAGTTTCTCAAAAACACATCCAGCTGCAAAAGAGAATGGTTGAAAAGGTTGTTTTAACCTGAAGAACATGTATACAAGAAAGATACAATCATACAGAGCCACTCATGCCAAAAGAGGTTTCAAGAATGATCATGGAAGACACTTGCTCACCTATCACCCATTAAATCCTTTGATGTCATCACTCATCACCCACTCAAATCTGTTTTGGTTAAACAAATTCCTGAGACACTGATACATAGCCTTCAGGACTTGACTTTTAAAACTTTGCAAGGGCCCATGGATTTTGTAAAAAGCAGTCTTAGCTTCCCACAAAGCAAGAAGCTGAATTATCATGGATTCGATTAGAGGGCCCTCAGCCGAGGGCCAATCAGGCTTGGGCCTCTCTGCCACACAGCTTCAATATCTCAATTAAATTCAAACTTAATGAAATATCAAACATAAATCTACTGGGTCTGATGTTTTAGGTTTATTGTCAAACAGAGTACAACAAACTGAGCCAGTTCCGTTGTCTGATTCAAAGTTTGAAATACAATCATATTAATCCCCCTCACCTGTCCTGGCCTTTGTGGGGGCGTACAATCTGTCTCCTCCTCTGATCTAATATTTTCATTTTATTTAGAACATTTGGCATTCTCTTGGGAATAACTGTGTATTCCTTTTATCAGTTTCTATGTCCATGTGTCAAGAACAATGGTGTAATTTCCATGGTAAATAAGTGAAAATTTCAAATAATCAAAGATCACACAATGCTGAATTGATCATTTGTCATCCAGCCATCACCAATTATTTTATTCATTATATCAATAAAATTTAACAAAAATATCTACTTTCTACACTTGAGATAGGACTCTTTAATTTGATGTGTGTCTTTTGTGTTGAATAATACTAAGACAGAAAAGTATTTCCCTCCTAATGGCACTTTGCGATTTCTCATGTATCAAGTACACATCATTATATATTGAGTAACATTTAAATAGAAACATAACATCAAATTGTAAAATTATTACCACATAATTTCCTCCCTTTGTGACTTAGAAGCCCCACATAATCAGAGTTATCACTAATTTTCTATAATACTGATTAAGTTTACTTAGAATTGATTATAGCCCGTCCAGGGACACTCATTACCTAAGTAATGATACAAGGATTTGGTTATAGGCTATTTTGCCCATCTCTTCTCAGATTCATTGTCAGTGTCACTTTCTTCATCTCTCCAAGTTTAATGGAGTCCAAACCTCGAAAGGAATGGAATAGGATATTTTGCTTTTCTGCTGTAATCACATTTTGGAGGATTTGAACATTTACAGTGAAGTGCCCATATGTAAGTCTTACATATTGTCCGATATCATCATGGTCAAGTTTATATGTCTCCACCATCACCTTCAATTCCTTATACAGTTGGGGTGGTAACTTATTTATGTCCATACGTCCTACAGGTGGGCTGCACCAAAAACTGCTATTGAATCCTTCTGTTATATTCATATTCCTACAATCAATCTTTCCCTAAGGCCTGTTACCGAGTCCTTCATGCCATTCAGGACCAAATAACTCAGACATTATCCCAGTGTTCATCAAGAAGTTGACTATCACTCAGAGGGCTTGTTTAATACCAGACTTTAGCACAGATTGGAAAACATCTGCTCCCTGTTTGGTGTGGAATGGGTAAAAGCAACTCTACCTTGTGTCATAGTTTTTTGAAAATCATAAGCATATTGCAACATATATAAAAACTATACAAACTGTTGGGTTGTTAACAATGCATGTAATTCATGGGCTGTATACAATATAACTGTAAGTTCCATTGTCTTGCACTGGCTTGACATAGGTTCACCTACTCCTCCTGGCTTTCCCTTCATGAACTACAAAAAGCCTGGATAAACTGACCAGACTATGTCAAGCCACGCTATTTCTGTTATCTAATAGCCCTCTGGTCTCCCTCTACCCTGTGGTGGCCGGTAGTTGTCTCTTGACCGATCAGCTGATGGATTCACATATACTGGGGTACCATATACATAGATAGGTTGGAGTGGCGGGGTTGGAGCGGCTGATAGCCTAAGTTGAGTCACTTCAGCTGAGGTTTCCACCTTTGGTGCAGCTGCTACCACTGGGGCTTGTACTTTCTCTTTGCCTTTATCTTTCTTCTGTTTTGAAGACTCTCCCAGCTGCACCTGTGTGAGTTTATGCGCCAATTGTTTATTTTGCTACTGTGTATCTTTCTAATCATTTCTATATAGCTAACATGATGCACTATTACTAAAAAAAAATTCTAGTAAAAGTATAAATATTACTAAAAAAAAATGTCTGGTATAGTATATAAAGTATAAATATAAGTATAAATATATAAGCATATCTTACAGCAACATGTCTGAAGAAGTTGTCACTCCTACTTGACACTAAACGATATTTATATCTCATACAATAGTCAATCACTTCTACTTTAAATGGCGGCGTTCAATAAACTTTCATATGTGCATATACAATATTTGTTCTTCTACTACCACAATGTTATATACTTGTTGGGATACAGGTCTCCTTATATCAAAGATGTGGGTGTGGACCAAGGCCCGAATGGGTAATTTCTTACAGGATAAGCCTCTTTGTCAATTTATACACATTTAATTCAAATCCCTCGTAATTATCTACAAAAATGTACAAAGCACTCTATTCACTAATACCACTGCTCATCAATCCACTACTACACTCACAGACTAGTATTGTCTCACTCTCTTTCACTCTCACACAATTGCTAGAACATTTATACTCTGGATCTGGAACAATGTTGTCATTTCCATGGTAAATAAGTAAAAAAAATTTCAAATGTAAGAATTAAAGATCACACAATACTGACTTGATCATTTGTCACCCCTCAATCATTACTAATTTGATTCATTATACTTAATTAAACTTAAAAATAATTAGGTATAAATTAACTCTCTCTTTTGCTGTGCACTGTGTCCCTAGATCTGGCTGACCTGGGTTGATTCTCTCTACAATTCAGATAGGAGCTGTATCCTCCTTTTATTCTCCAATTCTCTAATTAGGCAGTAAGTACATTCTGCACCTTGGATAGGACTCTTTCATTTGTTGTGCATTCTTTTGTGTTGAGTAGTTTTTAGACAGGGAAGTATTTCCCTCAAAGTGGCTCTTTGGGATTTCTTGTACATAGAGTACAGATTATTATATACTAAGTAGCATTAAAAATAGAAAAATTACATAAAATCACAAAACTATTCCCCCAGAAAGTATAACTAGTTTACCTAGAATGATTACACGGTGCTATTAGCGCACAGGTCCACACCACTCTGACTGACTCTGAAGTACAAGGGACTGAACATAGAGCGTTACAATTCATGTTATTATGAGGATGTACCCCTAGGGACTGAAAAGCAATCACCGTTGCGCTATCCATAGCCAATCTTTGTGATGATCTGGCTGAGGGGATTCAGGCCTAAGCAGAACAGCAATGGGGATAGCACATCACCTTGGTTAATGCCGTACTTGATGGTAACTTGTGCAATTGGCTTTGAGTTGGTCTCCAGGGTCGTATACCACAGCCCCATTAAGTTCTTGTTGAAGGCTCTTAGTTTCCTGTTGATGTTGTAAATTTCTAAGCATTCCAAGATCCATGTGTGCAGCATTGAGTCATAGGCTTTCTTGTAGTCAATCCAGGCAGTGCACAGGTTGGTCCGCCTGGTCTTGCAGTCTTGGCTGACAGCTCTATCAACCAGTAGCTGGTGCCTGGCTCCCCTGGTATCACTACCAATTCCTTTCTGGGCCCCATACATGTATTCTGCCATGTGCCTATTCATCTTAGCCGCTATGATCCCTGACAGGAGCTTCCATGTTGTACAGAGGCAGGTTATTGGCCGGGAGTTGGATGAGATCCCACCCTTCTGGGGATCTTTCATGATCAGGACTATCTGCCCTTGGGTTAACCACTCTGGATGGGTCCAGTCCCTCAGCAGTTGGTTAATTTGTGTTGCCAGGCATTCATGGAGAGCAGTCATGTCAGGGCCCGGTGCTTTCCAGCTTTCATACTTGAAACTCTTTCTTGGATGTCTGACATTGTGATGGTTACTGGCTCTTGTTCTGGGAGATTGCTGTGGTCTGCTTGCTGACATCCAATAGCCACTGAGCGTTGTGTGACGCCTCCTCCTCCCATGTGCACTTCCAGTATTGTTCAGTCTCAGCCCTGGTTGGATCTGTTCCAGTGCTATTACCTTGCCACTAAGAGTACACTTTGGATGGTTCGGTGGAGAACATCCTATTTATCCTCCTGGTTTCTGCTTCTCCTGTGTATCTCTTCAGGCGGGTAGCCAGAGCTGTGAGCCTGTGCTTGGCTTAAGTCTTCAGTGCCTCAGGTATAGACAGCTGGTTGACTTTCAGAGGGTATGTTGTTACTTAGCCTTGGTAATCAGCCATGGGGGTGCCGGCTGTCCAGCTTGGTCATTATCTTCAATTTAGGTTAGTTGCCCTTGTGTTAAGGGATTCATAAGGGCTTGTTGGGGCCTGGTACCCATCTCGGAGTGCAGGGGTGATGATGGTATATCCCCCTTTGACCTGTTGTCCTGGCTCCCCCTTGCCATAAAATATTGTTGTACCTCATCAAACACTAGTTGAGATAGCAGCTGCCGTTTGCATCCGTCCGGCTTAATTGATAGCTCTTTTTATTTAGACTCCATAAACTCTAAGGTCAGTACCAGGGATGCATCACCATTGTGTCATGTTGCCTGTTTGTCCCAATGACTAGTCACAGTACTGCAAGAAATAAATCTCCAGCAGCCCAAGAAGCATTTTCCTCATAGAACTCCATTCTAAAAGAAAGGTCTGCGGCCCTGTCACAGGACATTTCCAACTGCAAACAAAGTTAATCATTACTCTTTAAATGCTAATCTAAATTATCACATGTATTATGTATATATAAACAAATAAAAACAACATTTTTATGCTTCTGACCTAGAAAAGCTATTTCTATGTGCCCAATATCTTCTCATTGTAAAGTTTATGTGCAGTGGAATGCAGAACGTGGAAGACTTTCTTGCGTTATGTGCTGGTTGAGGGATTTTCCTATGCATGAATACCCAATTCTTATAATGCATCCATTTTAAGCATAGTCCACATGGTTTGTTCTTTACATTGCCTTAATGAACAAATCCACTACCATGTGACCTTTAAAATCTCTTGTTGACAAGACTTTTGTAATTGTTTGTTTCGTAGACATTAAAAAGAAATATATAATGCCTGCTTAGTGAAAATAAGTCATTGCTGATTTTATCTATCCAACCATTTGCCTGCTTATTCCATCTGTTGTGAGTTTGGTGTGCAAGTTTTAAACAGGAGTGAATATTACAACGATCAAGTGAAAAACTATTAAAAGTCTATTAAAAACTATTGCATGTCTATTAAAAACACATAAAACCCTGGTATTTTTATTTTGAAAAACTCGCGGCGGAAGTTTATCTTGTAGCTAATGGCGGAACACAGGCTTATCTTGATACCAATGACTACGGACTGAAAAGGAATCAAGACTCACGGTAACAACCCAGATTCACATCGACTCACTGTGAGAGGTATTTATTGAATGTGTAGAGAAATGATACTAACGTTCACTAAATGTAACAGACCATTTGATGTGAGCGCCCCCTTGTAGCTAACATTAGCTAGCTAGATTGTGAAAACACCCAAAATGGCTAGTATGCGTGGGTCTACATCGGGGAGCCCTGTGTATCCTGGTTTATCATTTGTCCGAACAAATACAGCAGTTTAATATATTATAGTATATATTGGCATTGTGCATTCGGTTTGCGGTGTTTTAGCAAGGATTCGACCTGGTTCAGATACACTGCGGTCTCAGCTGTGAGGGCCTTAAGTACATCACGAGTGCACTTGCACACGCCATACAGGGGATCTCACGCAGCCGTAAGCGCTGTAACGGTTACTTCGGTGGTTTTGTTGGAAGTTGTTTATGAATAATTCTTGGGTAGTATAACTACCTGAGTCGCGCCACAATGCGATATAATTACGAGTCATCTACGGGACAGGAAGGCGAAATACTGAGTGAAATATGCTACACAGGCAGGGCTTTCCCACAAACGAAACATAAGCCTCCAAGCTTTAGCTTATTTAATGCTGTCTTTGAGAAGCAGTGCTGCTTGCTTCTCCATTTCTGGTGTTTGAATCAACATACAGTAATTCTCCATGTTCATGACAGACGCTGATATGCGTCTAATAATGCCAAAATGAGCTATCCCTTGCACAGCTGTCTACAGTTGCTCCATAAAACAAACCCTATAGAAGAGTGAAAACACAAACATTTAAGTAGAAATTACAAATACCAAAACACAGAAATAGAAAAACACATGCAACAAGAATTGCTACACTGGGAATATTCTGGGATGCCAAGGGTCCCAGTGATTGGTTTGATTTGGCTGAGTGGCACCTCGGGTTTGGAAGGGCCACGCTAAGACAGTCAGAGGCTTGTGTTAAGGCAACTCCAGTGTTGTCTTGGCTTTATGTTTTTTTCATTGTCATGTTGAAAGGTGACACTCAGATCACATGCACACTCAACCAGGTTGTCTAGAAGGACCTCTCTATTTGCCTGCATTCATCCCTCCCTCAATTTTGACCAGTCTACCTGTCCCTTCTGCTGAAAAACACCCCTATACCACGATGATGCCACCACCCTGCTTCACTGTAGAAGTGTATTAGTCATGTGATGAGCAGTGCCTGATGTCTATCACACATAGTGCTTGGGTTCAATTATTGTCTCAGACAAGAGAATTGTTTCCTCATTCTCTGCCTGAAGGGCCGGATTGATGGAGTGCTGCTGAGATGATAGTTCTTCCAACAGGCTCTTCCATCATCTCTGCATAGGACTTCTGAATTTTTAGAGCTGCTGCTTTCTCTTAAAAGCTTCTGAAGCTTTTTCGAAGAGTTAGTGACTGGTTGACTCTTGGTTACTTGGTTTGGTCAGACCGCCAACTCTAGTGAGAGACCTGGTGGTTCCAAACTTCTTCCATTTCACAATTGTTGACGCTGCTGTGCTTCTGGGAACATTCCAATCTTTAGAAATTGCTTCATACCCTTTCTGTAATCTGTGCCTCACCACAGTTTTATCACAGAGCTCTACAGAGGGTTCCTTGGACTTCATGGCTTAGTTTTTGTCTTGACATGGAGCGTACATTCTGTCGCCTAATATACACAGGTGTTTTCCTTTTTAAACTACATCCCATCAATTCAGTTTGCCAAAGGTATGTTCCAGACACATCTCAAGGATAATCAAAGCAAACAGAATGCACCTTCAAACAATTTGAGTGCCTCAGAAAAGGGTCTGAATGCTTTTATAAGTGAGAGATTTAAGTTTTTGATTTTGAATACATTTGCAAAGCATTTCTAAAAACACAATTTCCTTTTGTTATTATGGCTTATTGAGTGTAGATTGATGGTCAAAAATGGTGATTTTTTTTTTTCAATTTCTGATAAAATCTACAGCACAGAGTTTGCAAGAAGAGGTCAGAATACCTTCTGAAGCCTGTCTGTATGCATGCTGTATTCAGTTTCACCTTAATATAAACTGGCATCAACAAAGATTATATTTCAACTCAGTGAAATTTTAAAAGGAATTATATACAATCTATACACTACAGACACTAAGGACATTGGTAAATCACCAAAGGGCATGCTGAGATAAGATTTTTCTCCTTGGGACAACGGTTCACAGTGACTGGCTGGTCATCTCAGAAGCTGGACTCGAGAGCTGCTTAGATAACTTCCGGTCTCACCTGAAAGGCAGGTCATCACAGGAAACATCAAAGCAAATATCCAAAAAGTGATTATTATGATAAATTCAACAAATTCTCGAAACCTAAATAGTTTTTTTTTTCTCACCTGCATAAATATAAAAACTTAAAGGCTTACAGTACATAAACCATGGTGCACACTGCTATGGAACCAGTAAGTCACTCACCCTAGAATCCTGGGGCAGCCCACTGTAGCATTTCTTGTTGCATGTGTTTTCCCCGTTTGTATATGTTTCAATATTTTGGGTTTCCCTGTGTTGTTTTTGCTTTAAATCTAGTCTAATCTTAATGTTTTTATATTTCTAGGATTTCTAGATTAAGAGCACATTTTCCAAATAATTTCCAAGTAATTTCTCCTTTGTATGTGCTTTGTCTTTAGGGGCCACTGATAATTATGTTGCATCAGAAATCTCATTTTTAAATTTCAAACCTTCTATGTGTTGACCCTGAGATGTTCAGCCAGGGTCAAAAAGTTTACATGCAATGCTCCAAATTTACTTGTCTGCTTATAGACTCTTTGCACATATCTATCTCTTGGGAAAGTGCAGATGTATGCTATAGTTGTATTTATACAACAAATGGAGCACTTTGAGAAATCAATACTGTGTTATAGAAGGAAATGCTAAGGCTTGGATGTTGTTGCTTCATTTTTTTTTTTTTCTGATGAAATTAAAGCCTGACCGATACTGGACTTTTGGGGCTCATACCAATTGTAGGGAGAAAAAATTCTCATTGATATATCTGCTGATGTTATTTATATATTTTGCAGTGTAGTAGTGTAGTGTACTCTATATTCTGTTCTAAATAGCTTGATCTTCACTTACGTTGAATTTATCTTTATATTTGGGTAAATTAAAAATAGCGTAATGTAATAGGTGACCTCTCTGCTTAACCATGTATTCTCTACTCTATCAAGCAAGCCATCAGATTCATGCTACAGCTTTGCTCTGAACCCTTATTCAAACTCCAATCAGAAACGCTTTTTCTTGCTTATCAAAACGTCATCTTTAGCAATATTTCACTTTTAATATCTAAAGGTCACAAACAGTAACTAATGGTTTGCTTCTATCAAGTAAAGAGATGAACACCACCTTTGCTATTAAAACTTTCAGGGGAATCTTTTCGCATGTCCATTGGAGCAGCAGACTTTTAAACTTTAAGATTTGTAAATGCAACGACTTGAATTGTTTGGATTGGGCAGAATACCAAACTATGAGTCCTGAACAACAGTTTGATGTGAAAACATGTAATACTACTGTTAGTTATACTCCTATTGTTATAAAGTATAGGTAGAATAGACTAAGATGCTCACACATTAGCTACCACTCAAATGAAAAGCTAAGGAATTAACTACATTTAGCAAACAAGTATAATAAGCATGAGTGCCATGTCAGTTGTGCAAGGAAAGTAAAAGATGATGATGTTTGTTTACTTTTCAGCATTGTATTTTCAGCATCAACAGGCTAATAATGTATATTAAGTCAAGATTTTACAGACTCAATCCACCCGGAGCGGGCAAACACCGGCGGGAAGGCCCCCTGGAAGACCCGGGTGAAAACTTTACTCCGCAGAGGAAGGATAGGAAACGAGGCTTGATTCTAGTGAGACAGGGCGATTTTTCCCACGCTTCCTCCCTGGGAAAACTTGGGGGAAAATATTAATTTTTTTCCCCTCCAGGACTTCCTAACCTTCAGAATGAATGGGAATAGAGGCTCTGATGCATACCTTTCAATCCGCAATGTTACCGATTGTACTGACCAACTACAGCCGACTAGCCACCTCACTATAATAGCAAAGAGATGTGATGAGCAGGAGTAACATAATGGTTGTAAGGGACAGTTTTGTTAGAATAAAACTGAAAAGGAAAAATGATAGGTTCATTGTTTCTTAACTTTCCAGCAATGTTTTACACAAACTAGTTAGCAACTTACAGTGAAGACACTGCTTGACTCCGTACCACCATCTGCTCAGCTGTTGTTGTACATGTGCTGCAGACAGTGCTGGTAGTATTGTAAGCATTTCTAAATTATCCTGTAAAAAATGTTTTCATTGATTCTTGTGAGACCAATATATACCAATATAGATACCAATATATCTGTGATAAAAATAAAATCGGCTGACCGATACATTGCTTGAGCTATAGTTGAAAAATATTTTTATAAGGGACCTTTCTTTTTAGATCATTTTCCAGACAGCTTATATTACTCTGCATTTGCAAAGTTTACATGAAGGAAATCAAAAAGGTAAAACCAAATTGCTATGACTTTTTGGAGGACTGAGCATTGTTGGACATTTTGTTGTGCCAGGCATTTGTTATTACATGCCAGATTTTTTCATAAACATGTAGCTTTACTTTGAGATTGCATTACTTATTTTTGCATCATGTTATGAACTCTGAGACTTCAGCCCTCACTTTTTATTTATTTGTATTGGAATTGCCATGTCAACTTGCCTGTTATAGTTTCTTTTTAAAAAAGGTTCCTTGCTTAATTCCTGTTGAGTTAATTACCAACAAAATCTCCTCTTTGTCTTTTGTATATAGTTTTGCCTAGCATGCAAGCTCCTTTTTCCAAACCTTTTTCCCCTGTACTATTTGGTCAGAGGTGACTCAGCTTGGTCTTAAAAGATTATGTGATAATGTTCACGTTCTTTACATTGCAACCTTATGCTAAAATCATTTAAATTCATTTATCCCTCATCAGTCTACTCTCAGTACTTTATAATGTCCAATCGAAAACAGAGTTTTAGAAGTTTTTGCAAATGTATTAATCGGAAAAACCGTTAAATCACTAATATAAATATTAAGACTGTTTACTTGTTACTTAGTGAAGAATAACATTGGCAGCGATTACAGCATCAAGTCTTCTTGGATATGATGCACACCTGGATGTTGCCATCATCATGCTTTATTTTTGGGATGGTATTGGGCAGGTGATGAGCGGTGCCTGGTTTCATATGGATATGACGCTTAAGAGTTGAAGCCAAACAGATCAGTCTTGGTTTCATTACACTGGGGATCCTGTCACTCACAGTCTGAGTCCTTAAGGTGTTGGACAAGTGGACATTCTTATGTCTTTCACTGAGGAGAGGCTTCTGTCTGGCCACTCTGCCACAAATACCAGATTGGTGGGATGCTGCAGTGATGGTTGACCATCAGGCTCTTAGTCACCTCTCTTACCAAGGTCTTCTCCACTGATTGCTGAGTTTGGCTAAGTGACCAGCTCTAGCAGGAGTCCTGGTTGTATCACACTTCTTCCATTTAAGAATTAAAGAGGCCACTGTGCTCCTGGGAACGTTTAATTCAGCAAATTATTTTGTAGCCTTCCCAAGATCAGTGCCCTAAAACATTCCTGCCTGTAAGCTCTGCAGGCAGTTCCTTCAACCTTGTAGCTTGGTTTTTTAATGTTATGCATTTTCAGCTGTGTGATCGTATATAGCCAGGCAATGAAGGTGTAGAAATATTTTAGAGTTGATCAAGAGCTAAATTTCAGTTGTCATAGCAAAGGGTCTGAATACTTATCAGTTTTTCCTTTGTAATTAATTTGCAAAAAAATTATGAAACTGTAGCTTTTCTTTGTCATTATTGGATATTGAGTGTAGATTGATCATGGGGAAAACTGATTTAAGCCGTTGTAGCACAAGGCTGCAAAATAACAAAATGTGAAAAAAATGAAGTGGTCTGAATAATCTCTGAATGCAATGTAAAACTGGATTTCATGCTACATACTGTATGACATAGAACAAGATGTTTGATGTGAGTGACGCTCTGACACTATTGGGTTTGGTTGAGTTAGGTTCAGGTTATTGAAAATAAGAGAGGATGGCTATTGATAGCAAAAATAAGTCCAATGTGTAGATCACGTAGACCTTTTTCATGTCAGATCATAGCGTCTAACCCCAATTTTGTGCAAATACATAGAGTGTAAGCCAGTCTTCAGTGGACTTACTTTTCTCTTAGGGCTTTGCAAAGATTTTGTAAAACAGGCCAACATGCTGCTATGCAAAGTAAAATACACTATAGTTCAGTACTTGTGCATTAATTTTGAATCTGCTCAAGGACATGTGTGCTGTATAATTTGTAGATGCAGTGATTTAATATTATCTGCACTATGTGCTGGTAAAACAGTTTTGTTCTGCTCTTAACATTTTGGGAAAAGAAGGCCATGCTATGTATCAGGCCCAGAGTTTTAAGCTTCTGTCCCTGTAGCCAAAAATCTAGATTTGCTCTTTGGGTTTTTCATGGTTTTCATTGATTCAATGCTGTTGCGTAGTGTTGCTTTGCTTTCCCTCTCTAAAAGCGAAGCGCAATGTGCACACTTGACTACATGAAAGAGATTTCGAAGCTGACCACATTTCTTTATGCTTTGACACATTTTAAGGGAAGAAACCACAATCAAAAATGACGAATGAGCCAACTTTTTATAAAAGAAAGTGCTTGAGGAAAAGGACTTCATCTCAGAGCTGCTTTTTGAAATGAAAAATTAAAGCTTGTTCATCTGTAATAGTATACTGTATTTCTGCTTTCCACCTCACAGCCTCGCTGTGCATACAACCAGTAATTCACACCTTGCTCCCACCCTTGGTTTGGAACCCAGTGCAACTTTCTCCCTTGCCAACAGCACCAGAGGGACCCATTTCATATTTGGACCGTGGCTGATTCTGATGAAGTGACAGCTCTTCATTTGACTCAGATAGAGACTCAGACCCAGATTGCTCTCCAGGAGCTTGCCTTTCTAGTGACCATAACTGCTGGCAACCAGTGTCATAACAACAACAGGTTTGCAGCAGCTTACCTCCTCATCTGGCCCTCCTGAGTCTTCTCAATAGACAAGAGTTGACAGCTGTTGGGTTTAACGTGGAAAGGAACAGCAAACCTACAGAACCACACCACGTGTCTTCCCATTGCCATGTACCACCACCACTCCCAGCAGCAAGGGCCACAGCCATTCTCAAATGGGCCCAGGCCTCATCAGCAGCCTCCATCTAATCAACATCAGAATCGCACTCCCTCTGATATGCTGTCACAGGTAATGGGTTTCCAATTTCCTCGTCCCACTCAGCTCCCTGATGAACTAGAGTCTGCTCTGGCTATTCGAGGTGCAAGGGACATGGACCACCGTCTTATTGACCATATGAACCCACCGAACCAAGGCCCAGGTTCTGGGATCAGTCAGCCTGGAACCTATGGCTCTAATCCAGTAACACTCACTGCTGATAATCAGCCAGGCCACCAGCAAGGAGTAGACTGGTCAAGCTACCAACCTCCAACTAAACTGTTTGCTAGTCCCTCACCAAGTACTAGCCGACAACACCAGGGGTCTCAACAGCAGCCTGAGAGCAGCCACACTGGAACAAGCATCCCAAGCTGGACTGCCCCTGTAAGTGACTCACTGTCACCCCAAGTCCGGCATCCCCATGGTAGTGGAAGTGGTGGCACAGGGGATGGTCAGGGGTTATACACACCAGAGAGTGCAGGAAGTATATTGGCTAGTTTTGGACTTTCAAATGAGGACTTAGAAGTGTTGAGTCACTACCCTGATGATCAACTAACCCCAGATACTCTACCATTCATACTGCGAGACATCCAAATCAACAAGTCTGGTAACCAGAAAACTCTGACTTCCACATCCTCTTCCTCATTCTCATGCAGCATCCTGGATGTGCCCCTGCCACCTTGCAGCTCTTCAACATTGGCACGTTCACACTCCCCGGAAGTGCCTAGCCTTCTTACTGTTACACAGACAGCAGGTAAAGTCATTGACTATGGTCATGCCAGTCGAGCAAAGGATGAGAGTAGCACCAGAGAAACTTTCAAAAGAGAGCCGCTCTCCAACGAAAGGACAGTTAAAATGTACCCAGCCTTGTCGTCGTCCTTAGCAGCTCCAAAAGCGGATAAAGCGGACAGGCGACAGGTTAGTCTGGAACACAATGAACCAAGCAAGCATGGAGACCAGGACTATCGCAGGACAAGTAGCGACCATCGCAAGACCAATCGGTCACCTAGGGGAGAATTACTACCTTTATCCAAATCTCGTAATCTGGACAGGGACTACAGGAATGATGGACCCAAACCAAGGCCCACATCTGAAACCAGGGGTGAGGATTCCTCAAGACGGTCTCTCTCCTTTTTGTCTGGCTCAAAACCACACAGCAGCAACAAGAAGTTACCTACTCCCACCATGATAAGTGATTTCTCAGCTGTGTCTCCAAAGGTGTATCCCCATATCTGCTCCCTGTGCCACATACAGTGTGGTCAGGAAAAGGTGAGTGTTGACATGTCCTCTTAACAATGTCCAAGAGTTTCCTGAGAGAAATGCCATCACATGTTGAAATTTAGTCTTCTTCAATCTTAGTTTCTTAGTTTGTTGATCATTAAGTTGCATTCTTTCATTTATCTGTGAAATATTAATGTGACACTGACTGCCACACAACACCAGGGCAGGGCATTTCCCGCCCCATGCTTAACAGTTGGCAAAAGCGGGCTACTAAGTAGTGATGTGGTATGGTGTCCAAATTTTACAGATGCCAGAGTTAATTTTTATCTACTTTTTTTAATTGAAAATTTCATAAAATTAAATGTGACACTATATAAGAATTTGAAAGCTATGCACAAAAGAAAAACATGTTAATGCATAATTTTGCTCATTAAATGAATAAGTTTAAACACATAAATTTTTACAGTATCCATATGACAGTCTTTAAGTACCAGAACTGTCTGAATATTGACAGTTCAACAAGTTTCATATTAGGAAAACACTGCATATTTAATCAAGTCAACTCATTTCCACATTGTGCAAGGTAAAAATTCCACCCACATTACACAGTGGTCCTCCATTCATTTCATTAAATAAAACTGTTGTTTTCTTCATAAAAGACATTCTTTTTTCCTGGTTTATGACCTGACCCACTATATGGTTAAATCATGAATTACATCAATTTGGTAGTGATGTGGTGTTTCATATGGCATTTGACAGGTGTAACATGATGAATTGAGGGATAGGGATGATGTCTACAAGTTACAATAATGATCACTTTTGTTTTGACAAATAGTTAATCTAGTAAAATCATTTGGGGGGAAAAAAAATGACCAGAGAAATTGTCAGATGGTAGACATATTTTCTTAGTTCAGCAGTAATTACTGTTGAATAAACTCATTTGTTTCCTGGAAATCTAGTGAGTTTCTTGTGTTCTCAAATGGTGTTGTGATTGACTGTACATATGATAACTAAGTTTGAAAATGTTTTTTTTACTCTGCTTACGTGTCATTACGATAATAATATATAGTTTAACGTGACTAAATTTCTCAAGCATGCAAAGTGTGAAATCTTTTGAAGCTCTTGTATATTCAGACAAAAGCAATTAGTTAATAGTCTTTTCTTTCATCTCGCAATTTCTCATTAAAAGAATCATGTTTGTCTATATCAAGGTTTCCTCAAATTTACAAAAATATTAGGATTATCAGCAGCGTAGCCTGATGAATAAACAATACCTTAATTATTAATCAACTACATGTCATGATCTAGCAGAATGTGTTAAATGAATCTGCAAGGTTTTATAACATTTGTAGGTATCTAACTTCAAACATCTTGGTTTATCTGAATTATTTTAGACTTGTTAAAGTTGTAAACCCTAGGACTTTTTTTTTTTTTTTTTACTTAATTGTCATACGTCACAGGCTGTGACAAGAATTCATGTAGCATTGGAAACAGAATGGTTAGTGAGAATAATTGATAGATAATGGTGTACAATATGATATTACCTCTTCAAGCCTTAAAACATAAGTTAACTGACCAGCATTTGCAACTAAAAGATGAAAAGAATTTTGTTTTTCCTTTAATTTTTTTCTGCCAGAGATGTATAAGCTGTTGATGGTAAAAATTGAGTCAAACCAAAGATAGTGAAAAATAGTATGGATACAGAACATATCTCCTAAGGACACAAATGATCTGATTTTCTAGGACAGGACTACACAGTATCCTATATTTCTACCAATGGCGGTGACATCTTTGAACATAAACTATGGGATCAAAGAACCGGGTCTCAGCTCTCAGTTCAGGGTTTTCACACAATGTTAAAAATAGCACTAGGAAACGAAGATCCATTTGAGCTTTTGCAAAGTCAAATTAAAATTTACTTACATAGTGCTGAATCATAGGGCGCAAGGTAAAACTCCCTCTCAACTGGTAGAAACCTCAAGCAGAACCAGGCTCTGTGTGGGCGGCCAAACAGTACCTGGGGGGCTTGCATCTTTCAATGTAAATAGAAACGTTACCTGATTACTTAGATTTTGCACAGTGTGTATTTCCTCATGCATGTGGAATGTTAGTCTGGCTTTCTTGGCCATTGTTTTTTTATTTAGGTTTTTTTTGATTGTGAAATCTTCCTGTCCCATTTGTTGTTTTTCTTCAGGACTGGTTTGACCATATTAACACTGTCAACCACACTGCTGCCTGCAGAGACCTGCGCAACAAGTGAGGACATTTTTAATGGGCTACTAAAGCCTTGCATTTTCAGTATATCTTTTTTATGTCATAGTGACTTAGATAAGTGTTATGCATTTTGTTTTGAATCAAAAAGTCAAACAGTCAAAAAGTAGTAAGTAACATGAGTTTCATAAAGCATTTTTGATAACAATAAAAGAAACTTCAAGAAACATGCCCCAGAGATGCTTTTGACATATAAGGTGGGCAAATGTGTTGGCAAGCAATTGCCTACAAGCAATTGTCTACTTACACATCCAGAAGAAACTGAAAAACATGCAAAGTCCTACCAAAGTTGTGTTTCTGGCTGCATGTTATAGCTACGTTTGATATTAACTTGTCTTTTTTCTCTGGTTTTGCCCCCCATATCATGAGAAAGAGGTTGGGTATTTTTCTTGTTGCATAGTTGACCCTCTTCATAAGCCAAACATTTACTTAAAGTTGTTTTTTGGTAAACATTTGCCTGTTTGGTTATATCTTGGGGAACTGTATTAGTGTGAAAAGTCAATTTTACATCTGCTGTGCAGGCTGTAGAAAAATGGATAATGTGGGTATGTGGGTAGAAGACTTAATTCTGAGTGGGTGTGGTACTATAAGTGACCATGTCACCTTGCACAGGATGTTATCTGAGTAACTATTTTATGTAGACTAAAAGCAGAGCTTTGTATTGACACATAAAATTGTATTTTGAAATTCTCTCTAAATAAAAGTTTAGGAGTAAGAGGATGTTTACTGAAATGCTAATAGAAGTATGTGTGTCTCTGAAGGTACCCTGACTGGAAACCAAATCTGCCAAGGTCAGTTGGACTCTTGTCCTTATGTGTCCAATAATATTTTTTTTAGTTGTGACCATTAGCCACTGGGAATCACTCCTATCATTTGGCTGGTCCAAACATTTTGTATAAGGCAGAACAAAAAAGAAAAAAAAGGTCTGCAAATGTAGGCCTTAAATTACCACTTTTGACAAATTTCCTGTCTAATTTCACTGGTTTTGTCTGTCAATGAATGTTATCTTTTATCCAGTCGGAGCGGACAATATGGCAGGCGGGCTTTGTGGGATCCCAAGGATAACTCTCCATCCCATTCCATGTCACGATCTCTTTCTCCGTCTCCTACCCCAAGTCCTCCTCCAAACAAACATAGGATGGGCCCCCATCCCCATAGGCCACATGGGAAACTTTACTCCCCTCACCATCACCCTCGATACCACCGCTATACAGGTAGATCACATGCTAGAGTGTAGGCACAAAGTAGGAAAATGTGGAGTTTGTTGAATAGGTTTCTTAAATAATCATCCCCAAAGTTGAAAAAAAAATATTTGTATGTCCCAAGCAGATTTGCAAAAGTGATATTTAAGTCAAAATGCATCATTGTGTTCCTTTAAAGAGTAATGTTGTTTCATAATGCACATGATGACACATAAATAGCAGAATGGAATAGACAAATAAGCAATTATAAATTACTTCAGCATACTTCAGTATTCCTACACATTGGGGATGAAGTGAGGTTGTTTAAATGACCTACCTAACTGTCCTGCCTCAACAAACTTCAAATGGCAATTCTCTCCACAGATATACAGCACTGCAGAAAAATAATATTTGATTCAGGCTATAGGTTGTTAATACAGAATTCTCTAAATGTTTGTATTAGCAGATGCTAAACAATAATTGACTCAGATCAGGGAAATTTAGCTCTAGTAAACCTAGATCTAAGTTCACTAACCCTCATATCCTATCTTAAGAACACAGCCATCGGTTGGAGCTTCGCCACTCACACAGTCCCCCTCACTCACATCGAACCTCTTCATCTCCAAGAGAGCATCGGCCTGAAAAAAGGGACAGGGAGTCAACTGGTCAGTCAGTGTGTGTGTTTTTTTTTTTTTTTTTTTTTAATTAAAAAAAATGTGTTTAGTTCATTATACATCTTTTGGATATCCAGAATGATGTATGTTTAGCATCTGACACTAGAAGGCTTTTTTTTAAGTCATCTGCTGATGGAACGTTTCTCTTTGCTCACCTAAAATCTGATTTTACAAAGTTTAACTGCAACTTGTGCTATCACATCTAGTTTGAGGGCCAGTCCTGATCCAACAGGCAACTTAGACAAGTGTGATGTGGAACACTGAAGCCTGTATTGCACATACATTGAGAATGGTCTTTTAGTGATATAGGAAACACTTGTATTCGGTACTTAAACTTTTGAAATCACACATATTTGCACATCCAGAGATTCTGGATTTTGAAAGAGAGAGGATATGTATATGTCAATTTGATCATTTCTAACTGGCTGAATAAAATTAATTTATGGAAAAACATGGCAAAATCAAATTATTATTCAAAGCAGAGTGTTTTTATTTTTATGAGCCTATATTAGAATGGTGAGTCAGAAATATTCATATCAAACATACAAGGACTTTAAGTGCTAAAATTGACTAAATTTAATTTTACTATTTGTGACTATTTCTTCGTATTGTTTCTTTTTGCTTTCCTTTCCTCCTCCTCCTGATTCATCGTGTGTCTACAGGGGGATCTTCTCGCAGTAGTGTGAAGCATCCACATGATGATTCAACCCAGTGCTTCACTGACACCAGCCGAAATCCATCCTCCTCTAAAACGGGTCACAGCTTGAAACATGGATCATCGCAGTCAAACACCAAAACTGTCAAGAGTGGTACAAAGACCAGAGCTAGGATGCCTAAGATGGCAAGTGCCAAGGCCACTGAAAGTGTATGTATTTTTCACTTCAGTTGTTTAAAGAAAGACCACTTTTTTTTTGAAAAATCTCCACCTCAATTTCACATCTTATTATATAGAATAGTGGGAAGGATAGATTAGAATTTAGAACCCTTTCCTTTTTCCTTAGCTACTTAGAACTACACTTTTCCTTCAGCCTGTTTTATAGTAATAATTCTTTGATGTTCTATCTTAACACTTATATTCCTAGTTTAATAGATAACCACTTTTACACCATTTGAGGTGTTAGTCAATATGAGCTCAAGTATTTATTCTATCTGTTGATGAATTTTACAGATGCTCAGTGCTGATTTCAGACACACTGATACAAATAGTTTCATTTTAGTGGCGTTGACAAGCTGACATTGACAAGTCGTTATTCCAATTTTACTGAGTCAGTAGGATTTTTCTTTTAGTCATTGAACTGTTTTCTCAAGCTCAACCACATATTCATTGTGATGAAAAATCCACAGTTAATCAAACTAATAAAGTCATGCTTTAGTTTGGTTAACTCATACTAGTTTCCTTCTAAAACTAAGCAAAACTTGTGTTTTTGGTTTTTAGTCTACCAAACCTCCACCAGCCAAGAAGAAAAAGAAAATGGTGACTCCAGCCTCTCAGGACTGGACTGTGGCAGATCGTCTTGTTTATCTGACAGGCATTCCAAACGATGCCTCAGAGCAGGAAGTTACCGACTTGGTCGGGTCCTTTGGCAAGATCAACAATGTGATCCTAATGCCATGGTCCGAGGAAGAGAGTGAGAAGGGCGAAGGACAAAAGGTGCTAAGTGTAAAATTATTGTTATTGATACATTGCAGGGAGTTTGACTTTTGGGATTTTTTTTTTCTTACAGGTTTGATGCTTGTTAAAGAACAGTTTAAAACAGATGATAGAGGAAAAGGGACATATTTTGCCTGTTTAAAGGCAAGATGCATACTTGAAAGGTACAAGACCTGCAGGCAGGTATGAAAGGGTCCAAACATCATACACAGCCCATAAACACAGTCCTGAAGACCAACACCAGCTCAAAATTTGGTTTGTCTATTCTTTGGTCAAAGCTGACACTCTGATTTTATGTTGCAGTAGTACATATAATACTAATACTTGAAATTTTTCATAGTCTGTTTTGATAATAAATTTTTTGTCTGTCACTGTTGCAATTTGCTAATGTAGTTAATATTACAGGCAAAAAGAAATGGCATGTTGCAATAGTATTCAAGCTGGCCATTTCTTTTAAATGGAAGACACTTTTCATTTTGTTGTATTAAAATTTGCCAAACCTGTATTTTTAATGTAAATTTGGCTTATAAGAAAGAGCTGAGAATAATTAGCACAGCAGTTAGTTTATTAATGTGTCACAGCTGAGTCATAAAGTAACTATGGATATGATAGGCTATTAAGGTTTTCTGGTTCTGTGTTAAAGAAAATCATCATGGCTTCTGTCTGTCTATCATCATCACTTAATCACCCCCTGTTGTTGCAGGCATCTGTATGCATGGTGAAGGCTGAAGATGCCCAGGCACTGGCCAACTCCACAAATCTCTCCATCAGATTCCAGCAAATATCTGCTTCCACAGCCAAGGTACGATGTTGAAAAGAAACGATTTAAAACATAAAAGTTCCTTTTTTATATTTATAGACCACGTGGATATAGTGTCATTTACACTGAGTAAACCTATTTTATTCATTTTAGAAACCTGAAGGTGGGCAGTCTTCTGATGCCAACAACAGGTTTGCCACAGTTATCACCATTTTCCTTTTTTACCTCATATGCTGCATACTCACACTGCCAGTTTCAAACCTGCTCTGTCTGCACTGAACTATAAATTTTTCTGACTTCACAGCACACCTGCTTCAGGACAGGACAAGGGTGCTGCTGGGGAAGACTCGGGTAAGACAATAAAAAAAAATGTTACTTGGAGTATGCAATCAGTCAGACAGTCAGTGCTAGCATATACAAGTCCATCATTGCCAATAAATGCTCAGTATATCAATTTATAACAACTATACTTGACCAGTTATATTAAAAGCTGCCACTAATGTAGCTGTGGCATTTGTAGACTAGTTTTAGATGGCACGTTTTTAGTGGGGTGTAGTGTAAATGTACTGAAGTGTAAAAATAGCTCTCTTTGCAACCCCGTCCCAACACCCACTGCCACTCCCCACTGCAGGAGGTGAGGCTGAGCAGAAGACTTTTGATGAGGTATTTGATCCACACAAACCTTGTAACATACAGTGCATTCAAAAAGTATTCAGACCCCTTCACCTTTTTCACATTTGTTCGTTTTGTTGCAGTTGTGTTAAATTCATTAATTTTTCCAACATTCAAAACCCCATGATGGCAAGGTGAAAAGAAAATTTTAGAAAGTTTTGATTTTTGACTATCACATTGCCCCAAATATTCAATCCCTTTACTCAGTACTTAGTTTAGTCACCTTTTGGCAGCAACAAGCTTTGCATACCTTGATTTAGGAACTCTTTGTCATTCTTGCCAGCAAATCCCCTCAAGCTCTGTCAGATTGAATGGAGATGGTTGGTTTGAAAGCCATTTTTAGGCCTTTCCAGAGGTGTTCGGTCAAGTTGAAGTCAGGGTTCTGGTTGGACCACTCTAGGACATTCACAGAATTCTTCCCAAGTCCACCCTGTGTTGTCTTGGCTGTGTACTTAGGGTCATTGTTCTGTTTTAAGTTGAAACTTCAGCCCGGTCTGTGTCCTGAGTGCTCTGGATCAGGTTTTCATTAAGGATATCTCTTTACTTTGCTCTGTTTAGCTTCCCCTTGACCCTGACCAGTCTCTTCTTCCCTGCCTCTGAAAAACATCCCCAAGCATGATGCTGCCACCATCATACTTAATAGTTGGAATGTATTGGGCAGGTGATGAGTGGTACCTGTCTATACCTGACGCATAGAATTGAGGCCTTACAATTCAATCTTGGTTTAATCAGACTAGAGAATCTTGTTCTTCAAAGTCTGAGAGTTTAGGTGCCTTTTAATGAACCCAAAAGTGGGCTTTCTTACATCTTTAACTGAGGAGAGGCTACTAACTGGCCACTCTGTAACAAAGCCTAGATTGGATGAGTTCTGGATTGAGGGTTGTCCTTCTCCCATCTCTGCACAGGATGTCTTGAATTCATAGTTACCATTGGGTTCTTTGTCACCTCTCTTACTGAGACCGTTCTCCCCCAATTGCTGAATTGGCCTGGCAGCCAGCTCTGGGAATATTCCTGGCTTTTTTATTGTAGCCTTCGCAAGATCAGTGCCTCAAAACACTTTTTGACTCTGAGCTCTACAGACAGTTCCTGCTTGGTTTTTGCCCTGATATGCATTGTAAGCTGTGAGACATTATACAGACAGCAGTGTGCATTTCCAAATCATGTCCAATCAACTGAATTTACCACAGGCTGACTCCACACAAGGTATAGAAACATCTCAGTAATGGTCAAGAGAAATGTTAGACACCTTAGCTAAATTTCAAGTGTCAAAGCAAAGGGTCCGAATACTTGTGTTGATGGGTTTTTGCTTTGTGATTGTTGGTTATTGAATGCAGAATGATGTGGTAAATTAATTAACAGAATTTTAGTATAAGGCTGCAGCATAATAAAAAAAATTTTGAATAAATTAAGGGGTCTGAATATTTTCGGAATGCACTATGAATAAAAGCACAAAGGCAACCAAATCTTCTGTCTCATGTGATTAATTGGACATAAGGTTTTATGTTAACGTTTGAGCATACATACTGTGTATATACTAGATATGAATAAAACACAATAGTGTTTTAACATTTAAAGAAAAGCTAATTATTTAATTTCTCCATGTCTGTCTGCTTTTACTTCCTTTCAATTAAAAAAAAAAAAATATGCACTTTGCTCAGGGGAAATGGATTCTCTTCTATAGTATTAAATTTCTAGTTGAGGTAAATGTATGTTAAAATTGGGTTTAATCAGTTGTAATACAATATCAGTATTCAGGCATATACTCACATCTCAATACAATGTCTCTGACAGAAAGGCATGGTATTGATCACAGGACTTCCTGAGAGCAGCTGGTCAGAGAGTGACATTATCAAGCTGATCCAGCCCTTTGGAAGCCCCTCTGACATTATCCTGGCAACACAAATTGGAAAGGTTGGTATAAACACAGTTTCATCAGATGTGTTTACTGTTTCAAAGAGATGACAAAACAATTGCCACAATTAGTACATGTAGATGGTGCAAGTCTTTAGTATGTCTGTGAAGGTACTCAGTCATCCAGGTCATAGTAGTCAGTAAGTGCTGAAATCAAAGAAAACTGGATTTCTGTTTTTGGTTTTTGAAAGCATTTTGCCTCTCAGCCAAAAGGTTTCTTCAGTTCTAAAAACTGGTGTGGGAGTGATGAAACTATAGTTTCTTTCAACATCACATCAATCTTCATTTGAATACCCACAAGCAAAGCAGTGGAGATTGTCAGAAAACACAACAGGACAGCTTTTTACGCACCAGAACAAACCTCACTTCATTTGCACTCTAATACACCTTTGCCTGACCACAACTCATTTTAAGTACAATGAGGTTTTCTATAGGCAAAAGCACGGATGTGTCATTGGTTCCCTGGTGTCACCCATCGTTGCCAACCTTTACATTGAGGAAGTATAGAACCGAGCTCTGAGCTCCTTCAGAAGAAAAACTGCTAGCCACTGGTTTAGGTACGTGGACGACACTTGGGTAAAAATACATTTACAGTACACAGTACATTTTAACTCGGTGGACAAGAACATCAAGTTCACCAGGGAGGATACCAGAGGATAAGAGGTTACCCCTCCTGGATTGCGCTATGTTCATTGAGGAAGACAGAAGCCTTAACAATGAGGTCTATCGGAAACCCACATACACTGGCCAGTACCTCCTTTTTGACTCACACCACCTGCTGGAACAAGAATTCTATCTCATCAGAACACTACAATACCAAGCATTGAAGGTTCCATCGAATGCAGGTACTGAGACACATTAAAGGAGCACTCAAAACCTGTGGCTACCCAAACTGAGCTTTTTATTAAGTCTGCTGAAAGCCAAGAAAAAGATTCACAGACAGCCCCCAATGAAGAACACGACAAACAGAACATCGTTTTCCCATATTTGGCAGGTTTATCAGAAAACCTTTACAAGATTTTTCCAGAAACACAAGATCCTTGCTAATTTCAAAACCAGTTACACCCTAAGGCAAAGACTGGTCCATCCCTAGGACAGACCTCCTAGGCACAAACTGAGCAATGTTGTGTATGCGGTCCAGTGCAGTGAAGAGTGCTCAGATATACACAGGTGAGACTAAACAACCACTCCACCGATACATGGCTCAACAAAGAAGCGCAACCTCTGCAGGACAGGACTCGGCAGTAAATTTGCATCTCAAGAAAGGACACTCATTTGAGGATTCCAATGTCCACATTTTGGACAGAGATGACAGATGGTTTGAAAGAGGAGTAAAGGAGGCCATCTATGCCCTTGTTAGAGCAACCCTCCTTGACTGGAGTTGGTGGTTTGATACACCAGTTGTCAGGCACCTACAGCGCTGTCCTGAGAGCCCTTCCCAGGCCTTTTGGCCCCCATTCACAGCTTGAATCGTGATTTTAACAACTCAAATGATGGCAGGGGAGACAACGACCGATGAGACCATAAAGGCCCACATGTTTGGGTGTGTTTGATGATCCTCAGAACCACCCCCCAGGGTCATCCGAGACAAAGGGTTATATACCTTGGACTTCCACTTCATTTTTTAGAATTGAAGAGACCTTTTGAATTAGAGGCAAAATGATTTCTATATCCAAAAAAAGAAATCATTTTGTCTTTGCTTTAAGCACATAGATAAATCTTGATTACTTAAACGTTTTTGCAAGCTAATTGACTTTTTTAAATCGTATAGGCCACACACCAGATGCTCCATAGGATAGTCACAGTAAATCATTGTGAAAACCCTATGTAAAACAAAAAATAAATATAAATACTTAGTAATGTCTCTAAATAGTCTACAAAATTTCAGTCCATATATACTGTCTTCTTGATTTATCAGAGCTTGAGTTGCTGTTATTAGGTTGACTGTTTTTCATTTTTGCCCTTGTAATTAATTTGTAATTAATATTGTATATTATGTAGCTATTTGCATGGTAGCTAATGTCTGATGGTGACCAGTGAAAGGATATATTGTTTAAAATGACAAAGTTGATGTACCTACAAAACAATATTAAGAGCCTTTTCATGTGTCAGGTACTTGTGTCAGTGCCAGACTTGGAGATTGCACAAGAGATAGTTAAAGTCCACACCTTTATCCCAGCGAAGATTAAAGACTCTGAGCTGAAGATAATCCATCTTAAACAGCATATTGGCCTCAGCACACCGGTAGGACTCCTATCATTGACACAAATCCTTAACAGTATATTGGTCATCTTTTCTCCTTTATGGTCTATAATGTTATTTATTAATTAACTTAATTTTGAGTGGTTGGTTCTGTGATATTGACTTGAAGTTACATGGAAAATCATTTTAATTTTCCCTTTTTGTGTATAACAATGAACCTTAAGCAATAACTGATGGTCAATATTAAAAAACTCTTTACACAGGTGGCTCTCTACAATCTGCTGATGGGATCATTGGACCCATTAGTGAGTAGTTCTACCTTTTATAATTAGTTCCAGGTTACTTTATTTATATGTTTATTTAGCAGGGACGGTACGCATGAATAAACTTTGCTGTAAATGCACCAGAGATGGCAAAAGGGTGGTTACTATCAATGTTTCAATCAATTGTTTAAAATTGATGTTTAAAATGATTAATTGATTGATTGATCAAAAATGTGTTTGGTGATCCAAAGTTCTTTGCAGTAATAAACCTAAATTAATTCATTGAAACTAGTATTTGTCTTTGATATGAGTTTAAGCTCTGATTTACAGAAATTTAGAAATGCGCATTAAGTTAACAAACAAAATACTATTTTACATGGATATCATAATGTTGCAAAAAGTCAGTGTAATGTGAAGCCATGATTTATTGATGGTAATGAATATGTCTAATAAACTGTAATAGTTTTCATACCCTGAATAAGTAGTTATCCATTGGCTAATAAATGAGTGAAGATTCTTTTTTTTTCCTACAGGAGAGTCCTGTTCCAGTTGGCTGGAGCAGCCTCTTGGTGATCAGCAATGTTCCCAACACGCCATCTGGCTCCTCTGAGGTTGAAAAATTGGTGCGGCGCTTTGGTACTGTCATAAAGACCCTAGTGCTCAACAATACGGTAAGGGCTTTTTTACTGTGCAGCTGCAAACATGCTCGTCCATTCTGTCCTGAGCCTTAATTTTCCTGAATATCTGTGTCCTCATGCACAGCTAGGTCCTGGGTTGAAAATCTGTTCTCTCCAAATCTGTCATGTCACTCTTTATTTGTAAAGCAAAGAAATCCCACATGCTGTTGATATGATGGTACGCCTCTTTCTGCTTAGGTCATTTGTCAGATGGCGACTGCAGCCATGGCCTTGTCTGTCTACAAACGCTTTCAGATGTTTCCATGCATCATCCAGAACAACCCTCTATTCTTTTCCCGCAAGCCTGACCTCAAGGTCAGCACACAAACAAAAGTCATCACTGCATATCTTGATTCATTTGAGGTCGGTAACTTTATTAATTGGTTGGCAATTCATTATTCATTTAGACACATTTTTCTACTGGCATAATATCCTTCAGTGTTAACCATGATCAATCACCTGAGTGCATGTATTTAATGTAACACTGCTCAATACCTCCTTGTGTCTGGTCATAGGATATGCCTACAAATGGCAAGAGTAGCCAAACTACAGCAGCTGCAGATGAAGAGGAGACAACATATAAAGAGAAGTTTGAATCTCCTTTGGAGGGGAAGGAAAAATATGCTGTTGGGACAGACGAGAAGAAGAAGAGCACAGAAAGGATGGTTGGTGAATACGAAGATTTGGGAGAAAATTGGAGCAAAGAGGAGATTAAAAAAGTTGAGCTTAGCAGTGCTATTTCCAACTCTTTGGCTGGATCAGATGTAAAACTAAAGGAAGACTTGGTTACAGACATGAGGGAAACATCAGCTGTTAAAACTGTCACAGAGACAACAGAAGAGAATAAAGCAATCAGTGCATCCAAAGCAGGACATGACAAGACACCAGCTTGTGGAGAGACAAAGTTATCTAGCTCTGATGGCAAATCAGCTTCGAGGGAGATGTTCATGTCAGAGCTCCCTGAGGTAAAATATGCCAAAGATGTTGGTCTACTTTTGTCAGGCTATTGATGGGGCCAGAGTGTTCTCCTGCATAGCTAAGCCTATGAGTTTTTACATCACTTTTTGATCCCTTTTTCACCAGGTAACTCAAGAAATGGTTAATGCATTACTTGTTGAGTGCCGAACAAGAACCACCAGCCATCCTGACAACATACCTGCTTCCACCGGTGGAGTAAAGGGGGAAACCGAAATAGAGACAGAGCAGGGTGAAAAAAAAGCAGCACATGGGACAAAAGACCTGGCCAAAAACTTCACAGAGGAGGAGATGAAGCAGGAGAGGGAGAGAAAAGATAGAGAAGCAAGAAAGGAGAAGGAGGTGAGGGAGAGAGAGAGGAAAGAAAGGGACAGGAGGGCCTGGGAGAAGGAGGAGAGGGCTGAGAGGGAGTGGGATGAAAGAGCCAGGAGAGAGAGGGAGAAGAGGGAGGAGGCAAGAAGGCAGTGGGAGAGGAGGGAAAGAGAGAGGAGGGAGAGAAAGAGAGCATATTCTGAAGCTTTGTCAGGATCGAGATCATCCTGCAGGTCAGAGGGATACAAGCAGAGCTCCTGGAGGGATGTGCAATATAACAACTCAGAGACTGACACCAAAATGGTGAGAAGGTTCTGTAGCGTCAAAAAGTGTAGAAAGTAGACGGTTTCATCTCTCTTCTTTGTTATTATACTCAGATATTTTTTGTGTTGTCATGCAATCAGGTGGTGGTGAAGGAAGAGGAGGAGGAGGAGTTTGATTTCCCATTGAACATGAGTGACTTTGTGACAGTAGATGAAGTAGGAGATGTTACCGACCTTCCTCGTTCTCCTTTTCCTGTTGTTCACATGGAAATCCCAGATGGAGGGCAGGACGGGGGGCAGAATGCTCCCTGGGACACTCAACGGGTACAATTTAGCTTTTGTTTATCCCATAGAAACCTTTTCTCTACATGTTTATTGGACCATCTGAGACCTTTTTTCCAAAGAGTAATGACATCAGTCTTTTTTTTGTTTTCCCCGTCCAGGGCACATCCCTGGAGGTTGACACAGAAACAACAATGTTGGATGCCGCAGTGATCCTGTTGAATTCTAATGAGCAAGTATCAGAGCCTGAACCTGTGAGTGCACCAACAGAGTCATCAGACAGTTTGGTGTTGTCAGATTTAACACCCAGTCTGATCCTCACTGCTGCAGAAACCCCCTTACAAGCTTCACAAACTGACTCTTCTACCAGCCAAACAGATGTGTCATCATTTCAACCAGAAGCATCTGAGACTGGTACAACATCACACTGATTTAAATTCTATTATAACCTAAAGAAAATACAAATAGATAGAGAGATAGAGATAGATAGATAGATAGATAGATAGATAGATAGATAGATAGATAGATAGATAGATATAAACATAGAGATACATAGATAGATAGATATAAACATAGAGATACATAGATAGATATAGATAGATAGATAGATAGATAGATAGATATAGATATAGATATATAGATATCTATATCTATCTATATAAATATCTATATATGTTATAGATATCTATATATATGTCTGTATGTGTGTATATATATGTGTGTGTATATGTATATATGTATGTATATGTGTATGTATATGTGTATATATGTATGTATATATATGTGTATATGTATATGTATATATGTGTTTATATATATGTATGTGTATATGTATATGTGTGTTTATATATATGTGTGTGTATTTATATATCTATTTACATATCTATATGTATGTTTATATATATGTATGTGTGTATATATATGTATTTGTATATATGTATGCATGTGTGTATATATGTGTGTATATATATGTCTATATATGTATATGTATACATATGTGTATATATATATATATATATATATATGTATATGTATATGTATATGTATACATATGTGTATATATATGTATATATATGTATGTGTGTATATGTATATGTGTGTGTATATATATATATATATATATATATATATATATATATGTATGTATATACATATATGTGTGTGTATATATGTGTATAATTATATAATTATTAATTTGGCCTGAAATCTGTCATTATTTTTTAGCAACCACGAAAATGGCCACCCTGGACTCCAACCCAGAGGTCGAATCCCTTTCCATGCCCGTCGCGTCAGCTTCAGGCAACCTACCTAAAGCTGTCCTAATGGACTCTCCCGCAAACACCCCAGTGTTAGGGGCAGTGACTGCAGAGAGTGAGGAAGATAGGAAAGATGACAATGCTCTCATTCACATTCAGGCTAAGGAGGAGGTGGTGGTGGTGGACAAAACAGAAGAACAGGAGAAGATGCAGGATCGTGAGGACAAAGAGATGGCAGCTCCTGCAGCAGAGACAGGTATAGTTAATATGATTTTTTTTAATTAGAACCA
This sequence comes from Istiophorus platypterus, assembly GCA_016859345.1. Lineage (NCBI taxonomy): Eukaryota > Metazoa > Chordata > Actinopteri > Istiophoriformes > Istiophoridae > Istiophorus > Istiophorus platypterus. The sequence continues at coordinate 29,293,822 of CM029114.1, forward strand.
TGGGTGGCAGCAGTACTTTAGTGGGTAGACAGTCAGGCTTGTGACCAGAAACCCATTGTTAGGATCCTTTAATTATATATGGGAACATGTGGATGTGTAAAATTAGCACCACTGTATAGTTCTGTGGGGAAGCTCTCAGCCTCACTAAGCTCCTCAAGATATTTTTTCATGTTTTGTATGTGTATCATGGCATTAATTACAATGTCCTAATTAACCTCATCTTGAAAGCGGTTTGCACAATATCATGCTATCCATGTGGCAGGTGTTAAAAAATGTCACCACCAAGATGAAGAAACATGAGGCCCATTTGAAAAAGCATAATTATTAGGCTATCTGGGTAAGCTTGTTGAGCAAAACCAGGACCAGGTCTTTGTTCATCTGTGTATATTCCAAATTTTTAAAGAGGTCCCTGTCTCTCTTAGGAAAGCAAGAGATGTCTAAAGACCAAACAAATGCAGAAGAAGAGTGTGTGAAAAAGAAACTACATGCACAAACTCCCATGAGCCCAGACTACTCCTTCCCTCCTTTTGACCCCAGCAAGCCAGTTGGTATGATGCTATTTATTCGACGTCTGCTATTGTGTGTTCATTCTTTTGTTCATCAACTTAGAATGTCTTGACTATCTTTTGTATCTGTTGTTGTGTGTCCAAAGGTATGGACTTCTTAGTCCCAAAGACAGGTTTCTTTTGTAAGGTGTGTAATAGATTCTTCAGTGGAAACAAAGAGGCAGAGATCAACCACTGCAAAACAGTCAAACACTACAATAACCTACAGGTAGGTAACACAATTCTTTTTGTAGAGCATTTGTCATTTTCCCTTTTATGTTCTCGACTCTTTTTTGACATTTAATACAACTGTGAATATTCCCATACAGTAGTTTATTCACAAAGAAGCAAGGATTTTCTAGCCTACTCAGTTTCCTTTTTTGTTCTCTTCCAGAAATACTTGCAGACTATGAAGACAGTGAATGTGACTGCAAAACCCTGACCTAAGTTAAATGTGGCTATGAAATGTGGCTGAATTTTGCCATTCCGCTCCTTTTGTATTGTCTTTCTTTTACTCTTAAAGCTCCAGATTCTCATATTGGTGTAGATAAGTCTTGTATCCATTTAAATATATGGCATTGATTTTCTTGTACAGATGAGAGAAATTAGTTGAACTGTCCAGTGGAAGAAAGCAGCCAGTAGGAACTGTGCACGGTCAATAAATGTCTTTTCTACATTGCCTGCTGTCACTTATTTAAAGTCTGAATGTCTGATATTTATCCATCTGCATTTTATTACGATTGGTAATAATTCATAAGTGTTGGTTTTATATTCTTTCAAAGGTTTGTACTGCATGTTTTTAGAATAGCTGACAAACAACAAAATGTTCTAAAAAAGAAAACTCGCACCTCACTAACTTTACAGGGCAGCGGAAAAACCTCTTTTTGAAAACTTTACATTAAAACTACACCTGCAGTTATTTTAATTAAGAAAATTGCTAAAACAATATTTTACACAGCCTACGAAAGTGTACCACAGTGTCAGTTACTGTAATTATCCCAGATTTGGTTGCTGATAAACATTGACATGTCTGTCATATAAACCCTATTTTGCTCTATATGCAGTAGAATTGATAAAAAATTTGTATCTGGGAAATTTAACAAAAACATTAAAATGAAAATAATACTGTGCTTGTTCTTGTGTAAAGACAAACCAGTCATCCTTTATGTCAAGTGCCAAGTTATTTGCAGGACATTTATTTTACCAGAAGAGGGCAGTATGTGCTTTAAGTTCAGAATAATGAACCTGTTTTTGACTGTCAGAAAGATTCTCAAAAGGCTTCAAATCACCATCATTCATTTATATAGGATGTTTGTTGTCAGTGGTCTGTTATAGTGGAGCATGACTTGGGCTCAAAGTGGCACTAAACTAAATCAAATATGCAATTTATGTGGTCAGTGTAAACTAAAAAAAAAAACGTTCAAAACAAACTCCACACCTGTTTGGTTTTGATATTCCTATGGCAATGAATATTTTTTTTAAATGCCAATCAAAACCAACACAGCTGAACCAGAGATATAGACCACTGCATTTTTCACATTTCTGTCAAAATGCAGTGCTTATATTACCCACGATGAAACTCTGTTGTTGACATTTCAGTTTGTATGTCTGGGTCTAGAAGAACAATCAGTCAGACATTTTATCATTATTCTTTGGGGTTCGAGCATGGAGAGGTTGGGGGCCATGGTTGGAAACTTCGTCCAGTAGTTTATCATGCCACACTGAGATAAGGCTGCATATGTTGGAGTCAAAACAGAAAGTACCGCATATCTTCACAACTATTAACACAAAACTTGGATCTGTAATTTCCTAAAGTCCATTAAGGTTCAGTGCAGAATTTGGTGCCAACTGCTCATTAGGTTTCCCTTTGGTTGCCAAACCTTTAACTATGATAAAAAAAAAATATTTTCTAAACTACTCTCAGGCTCTATGTGTGATCTGCAAGAAACTTTGCATGTATCATCTGTACAATCATGATCACATTATTAAATGAATTTAAATACTTCAAAAAATGCAAATGTAATAAAGGAAGAACTTGTAACTATACAAAGGAAGTGATGTTCCTATGTTAACATCGGTGTGTCCATTTAACAGGAAACTCGTGTTTCACAAACTCGCAAACTACTGACCCATTTAACACGAAATGGGTCAGTAAATGGGTCAGTAGTTTGCTGTTCTACACTAAGGATTGGTGCAAAATTTGGTGACTTTTTGCCAGTAGGTGGTGTTTTACACAAAGTAAAAAAAAAAATAAAATGCAAAACCTACTTTTTCTAAGTCATCTTAGGTTAGAGTTAATAAAATAATTTTGATAGTCCACAAAACTTGCTAGTTATTTTTTCAAAAAACATGAATAAATGTATACTTAAATAAACTTCATTTAACCTTCATAAAAATAATTTTGAGTAAAGACAACACCAAGTGGCCAATATGTATGGATTTTTGCATAGATCCAAGTGTGGTACGGCAAACTACTGGCCTAAGGTTCGGGACCTATGTATAGATATGACATCACTTCTTTTGTATGAGTACAAGTCTAATTAATTTAGCATTTTTTTTTGAGTATAAGAACTCTTTTAATAACCTGTGATCATGAGAGTCTATAGATGAAACTTGCAAGTTTTCCATGCAAATTGAAAGGACAACCTAAATAAATACTAATTTGGAAAACAATTTTAGCATATTTCATGATCAAGTCTTGCCAAGTTTTGTGTGAATAGACACAATTGTTGGCAAGGTATGCAACACTTCCTGTTTTGATAGCAGCCTCTAGAAAGTTGTTCCTTTAAAACACTTTTGGATTATCAAAATTCTCCTTTTGCAACCTACCCAAAGTTACCAGGTAAGGGATCTGACAGTCATGATGGTTCTTAGAAGCTCCATGTAGCAACATATGCATACTGGACTTCAGCATACATCTTAACATTTAGTTCTACTTAAGAACTTTATGCTCTCTCCTTCCTTAAGTGATATCCTTGCTATGTCATGCTAATCAGATCAGCCAGTTACTTGACATTAGCAGTTAGCGATGGCACTCCCTCTCACTCTTCTGCTCTCTCTTGCTTGGTATGTGTTATGTGCTCCAAACCAGCAAAACTAAATTGCTGGATACGGTAGTTAGCCAGCCCCCAGTAGCCAATATGTGCCAGCACAGTGCAACCCTCAGCAGTTCCCAGGCAGCTTGCAAGCCAGGGCAGCTGGGTAGCTGGCTTCAACAAGAAGCAAAGCCCTAGGCAGAAGCCCATGGTTCAACATTAAACTAGTTACTCTTAAAGAGATACTCCCCATTCCACAAAATGAGCTGAGAAAAAACTTTTGTTATTGCCGTCTGTATTTCAAGAAACGTGACGGTAGCAACACCAGAAACCATAGTCAAATGTGTTCCTGTGGCCAGATTAACATAGAATCCTATTTGAACCCTGCTGGCTAGTATTTTAATCAAATTACACCAATCGGAGGTCACAAAAATTAATGTTGAGTCAATGTTTATCGATGCAAAGACAACATCAGACACCATAGTTTATTCTGGGCCCCTGCCTAATCTGACCAGTGATGACATGTATAGCCACATGTCATCATTCATCCGCTGGCTGTCAAGTTGATGTCTAGCAAACAACTTGTCCATTTTAAAGAATTGGCAGACTTTTTGGGGAAGACCTGGTCTGATTAGGAATGACCGCATAAGTACCGCATTGAATTGAGCAGCTCTCATATGTAGAAATCTGACTGAAGTTATTAGTAGACCAAAACCATGTCAACCGAGAGTTGAGACCAGGAGGCAGAGTTGCAGTCTTACATGGGTCTGTACTTCCATTATGTCTGTCCCACATAGCCACCTAAATAAATTAACTGAAAAATAAACAGAGGAGGAGTTTACTGGAAAATAATAAATAAAAATTACAGCCAATGCTGTAAGTACAACAAAATAAGAGAATTAAATGTGGACTCTTAAACATTAGATCGCTCCCATCCAAAGGTGTATTATTAAATAATCTAATATCACATCATTATATTGATGTATTTTTTATCACTGAAACCTGGCTGTGTCATGATGAATAAAGCCTAGATTAATCCACTCCTGCCAAGTCATATTAATACCCACATTCCCAGAGGCACCAAAATCTAATCAGCTCTAAACATCCAATCAATTATAACCCATTCTATAGCCTGTTCTATTCTCTATAATGTACTGTGCTCCTGGACTGAACTCTGAATTTTATCTGAATTCTCAGAGTTTTTATCATGTTTACTCCTTAGTGCAGATAAAGAAATTAGTGTAGGGGATATCAGGGTGGCCACTTATGATAGCCTTAGATTTGCGTTTCTTTCATTATTTGACTGAATTGGATTTGCTCAGAGTTTGAATAAAACCGCAGTCTGTTCCAAACCCACCCCGACCTTATGGCATCAAAACCAAACATTTAATTTTCTTTCCACAGAATTGTTTGACAACTTTTGAATTCATGCTGGACTACACACCCTTGGGCAAAAATGTCTTTGATAAATATATATCTGATAGTGCTATAGCTAAATTTAAGGAAGTGATTCCCTCAGCACTTAATTCATTGCCATATCACAATATAACAGAGAACTTGTATGCTCGTATGTTTTAGTCCCTCCTAAATTGATCATCTTTTTTGATAATGCTGCAGACTCAATGAGAATGATAATCAACCTCATTGCCCCTCTAAAAAATAAATAAAACAAAGGAGGGTAGCTCCATGGTTAACCTCCAACTCTGTATATTAAAGCAAACTAATATCACAGGATATTTTCTGCTTTAGCTCCTTGCCTGATGAAGCGTATCTGAGGTTTGGAGGACAACGGGCTGGTGCTTTTGGCTTCAAGCCTATGTTCCACCAAAAGCTCTGCCAATTTTCAGAGCTCTTGGATGTGGCGCCATATGTACCAGCCATGAGTCAAGGCTTATTTGCAGCCAATAAGAATAAACTGCAAGTTAGGACTTTGGGCATCACAGAGACTATGGCTTGTTTCCAAGCTATACCATAGATGTACACTCTGCAAGCTTGGAGGGGTGTCATATGTGGACCTGATGAGAAAGCTAAATCTTGCCTGTGGGATCTTCCATATGTCAACCCAGGTAATGGCCGTTTTTGACTGGCTCCCAATTATTCGCCCTTCCTTGCTCCTGCTGGCACACAGCTCCAACTTTAATATTTCATTGTTCATTCTGATGACTTCTGAGACTACCAGATCTTTTCTTTTTTCTTTATGACTTTTGCCCACAGCCTACCCCTGCCTTGCCCTGCTGAAACCACTGATAGCTTGGTCAACTGCTGCAATTACACCCTGTTCTGACTGATAACTTTTCTTGTTGTAAAATTGGATCTGTTGAGTCTCTATACTCAAAAAAGAGCTTCATTTTTTCACTTTGTTGCCTAGGTTGAGTGACTTTAGTGGTAGCTTGAGTATTTTCTTTTCAAACAAGGCAGCATTGGAGAGGCAGTAGGGTAGACCTAGCCATTGCTTTCAGATCCATCCTATGTACTGTTGCAGAGATCTTGCACATCAGGGGATGGTAAAGGGTGAATTGATAGCACCAGGTCTTTAATTTCCCTGGGAGGTGGCTTTGGTCTGTCTTCACCAGGCCTTCTGAGGGTTGTGTGATGACAGATTGAGCAATGTGCTTATCTGAGTTAGGTGGTGTATAGCCTCCCAAGGCTTTAGACTGGCTGCTCTGCCAAATGTTGGATCTTCTCTCCATCAACAGAGATGATGTTATCATTCCTAGATCCTTTTCAAATTAACAACATACAAGACTTGGCTGGTATATTTTTCATCCTCGCCCTGTTGAGGAGCTCTGCAAGTCTCTTCGACAGTCGTGGTGTGTAAGCAGCTGTTTGGAGGAGTGTTGCGACATCATCCATGTAGATTCTCATGGTTGGGAGACCCTTTCCTGATTCAGATCTCCCTCCTTGGACCATCTGTCTTGCACCAATTAGGATTTCACAGACTACTATAACCAGAATGGATGGAATGGAACAACCTTCTGCTATGCGTTTCTCAGGTTGCTGCCAATTGGTAGTGATTTCCAGGGTTGTGTAGTAGGCATAGAAGTTGTTGAAGTAGGCAGAGACCAGATTTTAGACGTGGAAAAGGTTGAGTGTGGAGTTGACGGGCTGGTGTTGAATAGATCTGTAGGCATTCTAGCTTCTTGCGTTTGGCTGGATTTGTTCCCATATCATGGCAGAATGTTCGACACAAGTAGGAAACCCTGGGACCCCTGCCTTCTGGCAGCTGGTGTCAATGTAGTTCTTAGCCAGAAGGTAGATGGTCTAAGCCTACCCTCAATCCAGATGATTTAGCCAACTATAGACCTATATCTAGCCTTCCATTTTTCTCTAAGATCATTGGGAAAGCAGTCACCAACCAGTTGTGTGACTTTTTATGTTAAAAACAGTTTTCAGTCACGATTTTGAGCACATCATGACATGAAAATAGCACTGTCTTCTAACTAGAAGATCATTTTTGGACAAAGGAATTGAACAAAGGAATCTGTACTTGTCTTGTTAGATCTCAGTGCTTAATTTGACACTATTGACCATCCCATCCAATTACAGAGACTGGAACATTTAATTGGCATTTAAGGAACAACTCAAAGTAGGTTTAAGTCTTATTCATCAGATCAACTTCAGTTTGGGCATAATAATAAATCCTCCATATACTTTTTATGTTAAAAACAGTTTTCAGTCACGATTTTGAGCACATCATGACATGAAAATAGCACTGTCTTCTAACTAGAAGATCATTTTTGGACAAAGGAATTGAACAAAGGAATCTGTACTTGTCTTGTTAGATCTCAGTGCTTAATTTGACACTATTGACCATCCCATCCAATTACAGAGACTGGAACATTTAATTGGCATTTAAGGAACAACTCAAAGTAGGTTTAAGTCTTATTCATCAGATCAACTTCAGTTTGGGCATAATAATAAATCCTCCATATACTTAAAATTTAGTCACGGAGTTCCACATGGTTCTATGCTGGGACCAGTCCTATTCAGCATATATATGCTTCTTTCAGGCACTACTAATAGGAAAAACATAAATTGTCCATTGTTATGAAGATGATACCCAATTATACTTGTCAATTAAGCCTCATGAAACCAACCAGTTAGATAAACTTCAAGCTTGTCTTAAGCACATAAAGTCCTTGATAACCAGCAACTTTCTGTTGTTAAACTCAGACAAAACTTAGTTTGTGTACTTGGCCCACATCACACCAGAAACACATTATCTAATGATATACTTTACTATGGATGGCATTGCCCTGACATCCATGAACTTCCAGCTCCTCTATCTCAGTTTACACCTCATCAGACTTTTCCCCTGTGTTCCTCTCTTTGAAAACTGCTGCCTACCCCAACAACATCATCCTCATATTCCCTATTCCCAGCTACATAATCTGTCTGATTGTGAATGGGGCAGCTGGAGTAACTTACCTGTATGGGTTGTCTAAAAAATTTTCATAGGGAACACATTTTTTTTCAAATATTCAACACAATTGACAGATGATGTTCTTCAGACCAAGCCTCACAAATGTTACAATATGGATTTTTGATAGTGTTCACCCTTCAAAGCCAATCCTAATCAGTGGCAATGCCACCATACAAGACAAAAGGTTATATCTGTGCAATAATTCAATGTATCAAAACCAATCCTAGGCCATGGACTGGCGACGCCTTTTTTGGAAGTGCAAAAAAAATGTGTAATTTGACCTCTAGGGAGGCTGCAATAAGCAAACGTGTGCTATTACATGTGTTGATATGTTTAAAGTAATTATTCTTATGTCCAGTATTGCAGTAGGTCCCAAGGCCGAGACGTGGCAACTCATCATATCAACCAAACGGCCGCCATATGGGATTCTATTGAAAGGTTTGAAATTTTTTCACAGGCCACAAATTATTTCCAATCTTCATCAAAACTGGCACAGATGATCTTTAGATCATGCATCACAAAGCTTTCTATATGCCTTTTTTATTTATGATTTATCTCTTTGCTCAACCCTTGTTAAAATTAGCAGAAATTTCTTACAGCAATGCATCTGACATAATGACAATAAGTTTTCATGGCAACTAAGCCCTGCTAGGCCCCCACATCGCTGGTCTCAGCTATATATTTTTAATTGTATTTTGTAAATTCATTTCAACTTTTTAAAATTGCATTTGCTTTATCTTTTTTTCTGGCAGTTTAGCAATCTTTATTTGCTATACAAAGTTTTTACTTAAACGCTACTTCAACTACATCAGCCATCTATGTATGATGATCATGCAGGAGTCAGTAGACTGCGGATCAGTTTTCCACAGAAGAGTGTTTTGGTAATGTTCTTTATAAATGGAAGACAGAATTCCCTGGATTAGTTTATTGGTTTATTAGTATGCTTCTTATAAAGAGTCTGGATTTTATGGTACTTCAAAATGGTTTAAAATTCATCTGGAACTGTTGTCATAGCCACAAGTCCTTAACCCAAACCTGTGAAGTGCAGCTCATTGACAGTTCTGTGCATCAAAACCCAGACATTTTATGGTGAATCCCAAACATGAGGCAATTTTCAGATTTATAATGAGAGAGTGTTGATATTATCATAATCTTAGATGAGAACATTCAGGTTGGTTAGAAATCAGTTATGATGTTTTGGTGTAATCCTCATGAGTTTATTTTCCTAATATTTCCCTATATTGATAATAGAATATACAACAAAATGTAAGTTTCTACACTAAAAAGAACCAAACCAAATGTAGTTTGAGACACTGTGAGCAAAAAGACATAAGCTCAGTTAAAAGATTCTGACTATTAAGAGACCCATGGAGCAGAACAGAAAGCATTTAACCTGACATCCAAATTTTAATTTATCATTTGAACTCTAAAACATGTTAAAGAATTAACTACTATTGTAATGACAGTTATTAGAGTTGTTTGAGTTACCTAAGGCATGAATAACAGTCGTTGGTTTCACATGAGGCCAAGTGTGGATGGTGTCCTCCTCTGTTGAGAGTAGGTTTCTCTACTTTGACATAGATAGTCTCCTTCCCTCCTCTATCATACCACCTTTCACCCCTTTCCAAAATATGTATGTTGTGACCTGCAGCTATCATTCAAACTTGGCCTCAGGTGACTCCAGTGAATCTAATAACTGATGTTAGAAGAGCCAGGAGTGCACAAAAAAACAATTGACATCAATGTCCTTGATAATGACTTCAAAGAAGTTAAATACATGGGATGTCCCACTATTTAGCAGCCTCTTGGATGATCTTCAAAATCTACAACCAAGTCCAGTTCCCCTGGATTTAACTCCTCTTGGATTTATTCAACTTAAAAACACAAGTCTTCCTTCTGCTTTGAAAATGTGATTTAACTAAACTAAGGTTAATAGTTGTAAGGGTATTGAAAAGCTAATACTAACTTAGTTACCTTAGCTCAATTGGAGAAAAGAAGGTTAATTAACTAGATATTAAGTTGACTCCACTGTTTTAGTCACAACTGTACTTAATTTACAGTGTTCACATGACCTGAATTAACCAATGAATGATGATTTAATGCCATAAAAAGGGGCTGGTTGTTTCCAGTTCCTTTTTTTTACAATGGATGGCTGGCTGAGAGCATCAGAAATGTAATTATCAAAAAACATAACAATTCAAAAGGCTATGAGTCAATTGCCAAATATCTCAAAATCCATTTCAACAGGTCATAATGTTATCAAGAAGTTTCATATTCATAAAACTGGTATGATGCCTCCAGGATGTGGTGCTAAAGTCAAGAAACTTAATGGGGGGGCTTGAGATATAATAATAAGTTCCCTTCTCACAAGTTGTCCACATGAAGTAATAAAACCACAAACCGTAGATCCTGTATTGATTATTACTTGATTTCTTGTAAATAAGTAGATAATATTAGTCTTCCTACCCCATTAGCCAATCATGAGTCATTCGCTGTTGTTATCTCTTTTTGATACACCAATGTTAAATGACAAGTGTGTAGGATCCAGGGGGGTCTATTGTCAAAAATAGATTATGTTTTCATTAGGGTAAAACACCCTAAAGTAAGAATTGTTGTCTTCCTTAGTTTCAAATAAGTCCTTTATATCTACTGCCTTGTTTCTAAAGGGGCACAGAACAGACAAACCAAAAAATGTTTGCAGAGAGGGAATTTCCAGTTTTTACATTGACTGAAGCCAAGGAATGCGTTAGGGAGGGGTATTCAGGTGGTTGCAAACTGCAACATCACAGCTATATGCCACTAAATCCTATACACTGGTCCTTTAAATGCTGCGGAAGTCACCAAACACCTAATAACATTATTCTGGAACGTGAAAGTGTGGAAAATTGTATTCAAGACTTCTTTACTCTTTTGGCCTGCAAAACATAGATGATATTCTATTTTATTTTGTTTGGAGAAATATATCATCTTCATTATGAATACTTATGACTTCACCACATTAATATGTTTAAAACAATTTGGCTTTGTTTTCCACCACTACCATAAACACATTTTCCTTTTAATGGTCTCTACTGTATTAATAAAGATTCTCATCCCTCACCCAAAATAAATCACTTTTCTTTGTTTGGCAGTGTAATTACAGAGTGACACCAACGCAGATGTATAAATGCTCACAAAAGCACAGGCTAGTGGCGGTGGCCACGCCATAGGTATGCCATAGGTTTGCCATAGGTTTGATGCAGAAACAGGGAGAAGGGGAGAGCACTATTTTCATTATGGATCTATCAGATGAATAATTTCTCAATCAACTCCAGACCAATGGTCAAACCTAACAATTTAATGTAAGGAGTAATTTAAGATAAGGAAAAGCAGCAAATCCTGACTTTGTAAAGCTGGAACCCTCAAATGTTTTAGGTAGTTTTTCTTAATTTGAAGAATAACTGTTTAAAATATTTTAATTTTCTGGAGAAGGACTCCGATGATTGACTAATTGTGTCAGCTCTAATTTCAAATACTTTTGAGTTGTTAAATCTATAAAACTGCAACATATTCTATAGCTCTTCATATGTTTTGTATGTAAAATCTAACCTGGATAACTAGTGACTACGGTTGTCAGATAAATGTAGTATAGTAAAAAAGTATGATTTGTCCCTCTCAAATTCACAGGAGTAAAAGTATAAGTAACCTACAAGACCTCAAATCTTTGCTTCAGTACTGTATTTCAGTAAATGTAGGCTTTCTTAGTTACATTCCATCACTTTCCCTTGCACATGTATCACACTGGAATTCGTGAAATTAAGTACATTTTGTCCCCATTTTTACCATATAACAAGAGTTCTAAATAAATATAGGGCGGGGGTGTTGTGAAGATAATGTGCTAAGTGTCTGATCTACACTTCATCATACCCTTAAGTTTTCGGATGTGACTTCTTGGACATTTCCGACAGTAACGTGAAGGCAACACTTTTCGTACACTCCACCCTATTCAGTCCAGTCTGAGAGGTTTTTCGAAAAGCAGCAGTGTTTCCAGACATACTAACCTGTAAGTTGGTCAAAGCCCCCAAGAGACGGTCTATATACACAGAAGGTAAGTGACATGGACAAAGGCTTCAGTGGGGTTGGTGTGGGGTGCCGGATCCGGCTTTGCAACGCGAGAAATCAGGGAAGTCACATTTTGTTCCTAAACGTCCACCGTAACAACTGATATTGAGACTAGTGCCTGGCTGCTTAACTGACCTAATGCACATGTGGCAGATGTGAAAGGATATAGCTAGTTGCACTAGATTTTCAGAAATAGTGACAACGCGTTTGGACTGCGGCGGAATAATGAGCCCGATATGGATTTAACGGAGACGCCTTCCTGCTGTCCTGTTTTCTCAGTTCTCCTCTCAGCACGACGCAGAAGCGCCTCTGAACTTGAGCGTGTGCGTTGTGGGTTTTGATGATGGTGGGATGTGACTGAAAGGTTCGGACAGGCTCTTTTAAATGTATAATCTGGCCCCGCGGCCACACCTCTCAGTCTCCCAAACTAAACAGCCCAGAGCAGCAACGCACACCCTTCTAGAGCCGTCACATCACAGCTACGAGACTGCTGGAAGGGGATGGAAACAAATGCCCATGATACTGATTGGCTCCATCCTTTGTTTTCTTCACGTTTATCTGACATACAACCTAGTCTCGAGGGAGGCGAACCCCACTCCACCCACCGGGGGGTTCCGCCCTGTGAGGCTTTCAGGCACTGTCGGGAATATGACTTCTAGCGGGTGGACCTCATCCTAACAGTGTAACTGCACAGATCTCCAAATCATCTCCAGACAAACGTAAGCTGAGGAGAGTTATTTTACATTTTTTTTCATTAACATCAAATGCATAGGTGATCCCAGATTTTAACCATTTCAGTAATATATCATTACAAATGTCTGTAGCTTTCCTGCTAGAGCTCTGTAATTCATATCCTTTCATATGATTGGTAATACAGCATAAACATATCAAAAGTCTTCCTGATATGTATGGTATTGAACATGACATTTGTATTGAACTACATTCCAATAGTATTTATAATATTGCATGTGTCAGGTTAATGATTCATTAAGTATTTTTTGAACTGGAAACATAGATGATAATTGAATTTACTGAGACTATAGAATCATTTTTTCTAGGTGATATTATTAGTTTATATATTGAGTAATCTCAAGATTATATTTTTAGTTAATTGTTTTATCTATCAAAGGCCAGAAAATACTGGAGAAGGCCCATTATAATTTCCTAAAGACCAAGTTGTTTTGTCTTTTCTCAGCTGCATTTTGTCCACCCAATAGTCCATAAACTGAAGTTATTCACTTAACTACACTTCACAGATGCTAAGTATAGCATCAAATCCTCACTTTTAAGAAATCTTTGCAAAAAATGGCAAAAATTATTAGTTGACTAGCTAATAGTTTCCATTAACATTTCCAAATTAAGTAATTTATTTACTGTCTCTAAGCTGTTCTATACAGAGGAGTCTTGCTTTCTAAATTAAAAACAAGGACTCCCTAAGAATAGAAAGGGAACAGCCAAAGCAGCTGAAATGCAGACAGGTGCAGACTGAGTGCACACAGCCTGACTGGTGTGATTGAAAAGGTTTGTCCTCTTTCTAAAATCAGATAGCTTTTTAGTTCAAGAATTAATTAAGAATCCTAAATAAAGAAACAAAAAGTTGTATTGTGGTAGAGTGAGTAGTTGGTCGTTTGAGTGAGGGTTTGTTAAACATTCTTCTAGGACTTTTTTTTGGCTCCGAATTCAGTCTGCCACTGTCAATACCAAAAACTACCATAGAATATCTTATCAGATTCATAGTCTTGTTTACTTCCTGATTTACTGTAAATCCTAATTTTGAAACATAAGCCTAACATATTTAGGTAATGTTCTTTTAAAGCTGCATTGTTTTTTTGACTAAAAAAGAAACTGTGTTTAATGTGGCACAGTGACATCAGGGCAAATGCCTCAGCCATTTAATAGGGTCAGTACTGGTGCCTAGTTGGCTTTTTTAGTGGTACTGAAAGACAAATATCACATTGGCAGTGGTATCACAAGAAGACAGCACTGGCTTTAGGTCGTATTTAATCATACAATATGTATCCATGATGATAAACACTCACAGCAGTATAGACCACAGAATGTGTTGCAGCAGGAGAAGTGAAAAAAATGACCAGCACATTCAGGAAGTATTCAGACCCCTTAATCTTTTCACATGTTGCAATATTCCAGCCCCGTTCTAAAATTGTTAAAATTCATTCTTCCTCATCAGTCTCACTGTCCCTGACACTGAAAAACACCAACATGGTGCTTTAACCACCATGTTTCACCTTTGGGATGGTATTCGATAGGTTAAGTGGTGGCTTTCCTTTAGAGATGATGCTCAAAAGTTCAATCTTGGTTTTCATCAGAACAGAGAATCTTATTTCTCACAGTCTGAGAGTCCTTTAGGTGCTCTTTTTCAAACTCCAAGTGCACGGTTCCTGTGTCATTCACTGTGGAGAGGTTTCTGTATGGTGAATCTGCCATAAAATTGCAATCAGTGGAATGCTGCAGTGATATTTATCCTTCTAGAAATTTCCCCCATCTCTACACAGGATCTATGAAGCTCAGCCACAGTGACTAGTGTCTTATTGGTTTACTCTTTTACCAGGGCCTTTCTCCCTCCTTTGCAGCCAGCTCAAGGAAGAGCCCTGGTTATTCCAAACTTATTTAATTAAAGAATTATGGTGGCCACTGTGTTATTGGGAACCTTCACCAGAAATGTTTTTTGTAGCCTTCCCGAGATCAGTGCCTCAAAACAATTCTAAACAAGTCTCTGAGCTCTGCAGAAATTTCTTTTGACCTTGAGAGTTGGTTTTTGTTTTGATATATGCTATGCATTGTCAGCTGTGAGACCTTATATAGACAGGTGTGTTCCTTTCAAAATATGTCAAGTCAATTTAATTTACCACGAATGGACTCCAGTAAAGGTGCAGAAACATCACAAAACTGGTCAAGAGAAATGTAAGGAACCTGAGCTGAATTTCACGTGTCATAACAGAGGACCTAAACACTAAGTTATTATGATATTTCAGTTTTTCCTTTTAAATACATATGCAAACATTTCAAAATTCAATTGATAATTCTTTCAGTGTTTTCTCCAAAATTTTAATAGTGGTGACTATTTGAACTTGAACTTGAACTGAATTTATTTTCATGGACCTCTGTTGTATTAAACTTTATGCCCAGTTTACAGGTAGACTATGAATCCCAAGAACCAAAATTCATATCTACAGGGGGACCTCTGCTGAATGTCACTTGTCCACTCTATCCATTGACTCCTGCTCTTGTTGACTGGGCATTAAAGGAAATGTACTTGAACCCAGTAAACTAAGGTGAGCTGCTGGCAACCTGGAATGACAATTGTTGTACTTTAATGTGCTCCTCCTAGCAGGCTTACCACATCAATTTTATGTAAGATCAGAAAAGCCTCAAGACCTTGAGTATGCTATATTGTGAAGCTTGTTGAGTCTAAGGTAAGAAAAAAGCGGCTCAAGCACCTTTTAGGGTCTGTCTTTGTACATACCTGCCTTAATGCTTGATACAAATATGCAACTGTTGAACACAGTAAGTTATGTTTAACTCATTTATTTTGTATCCAACAATCAATAATAACAATATAGATATTTTATTGGCCTTGTACACGGGTGTTCCAGAATGGTTGGTAGCTAAAAGAATAGTAGAAGTAGCCCTTCATATTTGATATGAGCCTTGGTCTTCAGACTTGTATCTACATGCCTACTATTATAGTCATGGCACCACCTATTGACAACAGAAAATGACAAGTTATGTACTTAAATATACTCCCCTAGCTGGTTGATCATATCCACCTCATAAATGGTCAGAAAATCCTTAAGAACTTAATGAGGCTTTATTGTGAAAATTCTGACATCTTTTAAACAACATTGCCATGGTGGCATGGTGTATTTCAGTGTTTCTCCATGAAAAAGGAAAATGTTGAGGTACTAGGGATGATCAAAAACTTACAAACCTGGTACACTTTACAGAATTGGTGGAATTTGAAATCTGACGTGGGTCTCAGGAATGTGTGTTAAGAAACAGCTTGGTAGCTCCCCCTCAAAAATTTAAATGAAGCAGTCCCTGCACTAAATTTCATTTACATGTACGAAATTCAGTTGGAGTATATAGCATCCCAAGACTTTAAAAACAACCTAATGGAGCCATACCCGAAAACCAACAGGAATTAAGCCATTCTTAAAATTACTATGCAATTTTGGTGCACTTTTTGCTTTTTATAAGCAGTGCCCAAGACTTAATATTTGGTAAGAGGCATGGCCTGAAGACATCTAAATGCCCATATTGAGTGTGCTATGATCTCTCTCCTGATTCAAGCTTTATTGCTAGGTGTATCGGTATTTTGATAGAAAGTTTTGTTGTATATTCTGGTGGTAGAGGTTGGTGGCTACTTTTGTTTGAATAAACTGACTCACCGGCATGTAGTGAAAATTTCACCAGCAGTCAGCTGTTAATTAGAGGAGTGTAATGTAGCGTTGGGTAAAGTAATGGGATATAAGAGTGTTAAACTGACACTAGCATGAGCAGTGCATTCATGATGTTCTCAAAAGCACTGAAAAAGTGACTCAAGTGCTTGAAAGTGGAGTTGTGATTCCTCGATTCCCTAATACCCGTTTATCCCATTAATCACTTTTTTTTACTCAGCCAATGTTTGCAGGTCGGATGGACCCACCACATTATTGGTTTTTAAATCAATACAACTATGGCAAAATTTATGTAAGAATACTAAACAGATATTTACTTTACCCCGGTTATGAGCAATATAGATAGCACATATGTTTAATATTCTATATATAATCTGTAAGATTACATTTATGAATAAAAGGGCTATTTGTTATTTTTGTTTATCTTTGTGATAAAATGCAATGACAATTATAATTATGATATGGATTGAAAAAACATAAATGAAGGTTTTCCATCACTATCAATGTTTTTTTCTTTAAATTTAATTAGGAATTGAACACGTTCATGTCAGTCTACACAACATGAGCCCCAATTAATAGGTACATTATCCATGTCAGTCTACATAACACATCAGCCCTATTAAACACATAGCCTATTCATGCCAGCCTATACAATATATATATGACGGGTGGAGTTTTACTCTGAATGTGATGCGTTCAAATTTCTTGGTTAAACTTGGTGTATGTAAACTATGTCTTCCTGTCCATCTTGGGTCCACACACATTGTGGTGCTTCATAATTCAACCCAGAATGAGTACTGAGTATTTGGATCACATATTTGGATCACAGATTTTACTAAGACCTCTCTCTCTCTCTCTCTCTCTCTTACACACTGTCTCTCTCTTTCTCTCTCTCTCTCACATGCACACCGACGACAGCCAGTCAAGCTGAAAAGTCGGACATGCACTGTACATAAGCAACATTATCACACAATTACTTCAGGCTGTGCAGATGGTTGTTTTGAGGGTTGGGTGGATAGGGCACCAGCATCCTCCTCTTGAATCCTCCTAACAAGGGCCACAGAAGCCAGGACTCTTGGGATATCATGTCTTCTCTGGATTTGAGGTCTGACCGATGATTTGCCCAGGTCCTTGTGAAAGAGCCATCTCCTCTGGAGATTTCCTCTCTGTTCAAGTCTGGGTTCAACACCATCCAGTTGACAAAAGTGTTGTATGCTGAGATGTCAAAGATGTTGGAAAATATCACAAGTAGGGTTCTCCATTTGCAACTGTAGCCAGTCACCAACTTTCCCATGTTGTCCAACTCTCCTTTTATGGATTTGTAATCCACGAGGATTTCATGTAGGACACGAGGGATTTTTCGGCTGTGAACATAAACTTTGAAGAGTTAACGGGACAGTTTTTGGGGCTGGGCCTGTCTCTTGTTGCTGATGGCCTGGTCCTGGGCCTGGCTTGTGATGGGCTTTTTTTGAGATGGCTGATTGTCAATCTCATCCTCTTCTGCAAACTCGCTTTCAGTCTCTGAATTGACAGAAATGTTATCCTAACTCTGTGAAAACTCCACCTCTTCATCATCTTACAAAGCTTCTCTCTCTTCAAAAAACATTTCTAAGGCCCTCTGAGCAGAGAATTTTTTTTGCCATCTTGATCAATTGTGATAGTGAGCCAGACAGGCAAAGCTATTTATTTGTTGTATCCTGACTCCAATTTACTGCCAGGATAGAGTGTGAGAAAATATAGAATGGTTCCTGCAGGACAGAGGATAAAATGTGCAGGAATGTTCAGAGCAGACAGGTGTAAATTCTTGACATGTAACAATGTTGCAATCTTCAGCGGGAATAGCAGGTGCAGAAAGATAAAATTCACACATTCATGCACACACACACATGCACACAAGCATGCATACACAAAGAAACACACACTCAAACTAATAGCAGGTCCAGGTAAGAGGAGGACAGAGTGAAGGTACACAGCACTGATCTGAACACCACATATGTAGTATAAATGTGTAGGAGTGTGAACAATGTGCGATCTTTTGAAATATGTTCTTTTATATGTTCTTCACAGAAAATAAGCCAAGGCTAATGGGTCTGAGGTTGAAAAGATTATTAATCACATTACTTTCTTTTTAAGCAAACAATGAAATCGGGTCCCACATGAACAAGGGTTAATGTGCCCCTGTTCATAAGAAATTACGTAATGAAAAAGTACTGGCCAGATACATGGAATTACTCTCCCAGATAAGAATGATTCTCCTCAGCTAAAGGTCTCCTTTTTGAAACATGTCATTTCTTATCGAAGATGGGTTCATATGATTCTGAGAAAACCAGATGAAGGGCTAATTTTGGCTTTCAGGTTCCAAACTTTAGGGGTTGGATTGTTTTATTGATGTCACTTCGCAAATGATGAGGTGTTTCAGGTATGAAATAGAGGGATACTTGATCCGTTCATGCACAGACCGAGTAGTTGAATGTTATCAACTGCGTCTGCAGTGTACCCACTGCCTGGCAGGGACAACAGTGGGTCATCATTACAGAGGGAAACACAAGGAGACACAGAAGAAGAGGAAGAAAAGGCTGAAAGTGACCAAATTGAGTAAAGAGAACAACAGAATGAGGACAGTTTGCTGAGTCAGCAGGAAGAGTGGAGAGATCAGGTTAGGATAAAAGAAATAGACAGACAGGCAAACGACAGCAAGAGATGCAGATTCAGGTTAAATGATGAAGATATTGTGATATGATAAGATATTTCAAAGTTTTCATTTTTTTGCATGTATTTCTTCTGAGCCAGGGAGAAGTAAAGCTAACATATAGGAAACTGACAGTGAGACATTTGATTATGGCAGTGGTTATTCCTTCTTATGATTCAGTACATTCTGCCGGAGACAAAAGGTATGAGGTTAGCAAGAGTGGAAAACTTTTACCCAGATTTAAAACATGTTTCATGACTCAGACTGTTAATGAAGAACACAGATAGCATTTGGCAGCAAAGTTTCACTGAGCAGGAAATTTACCATATAAGGAAACTGTTGCAGGAGGACAACCTGCTCTACTTCCTAACCCGCAGCCATCCAAATATATGTTATTTTTCCACATTATATTAGTGTAACTCATACTTTAGAAAAACAATATGTATTTATTGATAATTGAGCTTGCATCCATTTTATAAGGAATTATTTTTTTTTTTAAAAAGACATTAATATTTCAGTCTCAAACCAAAGAGCAAATAGAAGTGAATTACATCGTGTAACGGCATAATGCCTCTGTCTTTCTAAATATCAACGATTGATAACCACTTTAACTATATTCATAATTAGGAACTACTGATCTCATAATCATGAGATGGTTTTCATGTAATTGTGAATTAGTAAGTCATGATTATGATATATTAAAGTTATAATTAAGAGATAAGGTTGCCTAATTTTTTTCTTTTGTGAGTGCATTGTGCTGTAGTAGCTTTATGTCCAAATACCTGCAAGACTGAGGATAGACCCACAGATTTCAGCTGTATTTTTGTGTTTACTATCAATTAGCCAATGCGAATGCTCAAAACTTAAGACAGTACAATGGGGGGGGGGGGGGGTAACCCTCTGGTTGGCAACAGGGTGCTCATTAAATTTCCTGATGAACTGTTCAATAGTTGTTTAGAGATATCGAATAATCATGAGTGAAAGATGGGAGAGGTTGTTATTCTGAGGATGATGATCTCAATGTTTAAAAATAGCCACATTCTATAAAAGTGAACATTAACCAAGTGATGATTGGCTGTCCGCCAACTGTGATAGAATTAAGGATTTAATCTTTAATCAGCTATCTTGTGTGTACTGTCTGCAGATGATTTGGAGTGTTATGATCCTGCTGGCTGCTGCCATCGGTGTGGGTGAGTATCATCTCATTACTCCTACTCCCCCTACTAGACCAGAGTCAGCTACCTAACAGTACTCATGAACAAAAATAGTGATGGTAGAAACAGTGGTATATGACTTTGTGACATACTTTGAGTTCTGGGCAGTTTTAAACCTATATATAAGTGGCTGATAGGTTGTCAGTTTAGCAAAGTTTCAAAATCCAAATTAGGCCATTGTTTCTATTACAGTTGAATAGACTTTCTTCTGTTTAAACCCTTCTGATTGGATGATAAACAAAGCAAGTGTTTGGCACTGACATGAGATGTCTGCTATAATTTAGGACATAAAACCAAGACACGGGAGAAACTGTATCCTCATATATTCATCATTATGAGTATTGTGAAAAAACATTAGAAATTCAGCAGCATTATATTATAACCAATTGTGGTTTGTCTTCAAAAATACCTGGAAGATGTACCTTTGACAAGAGCACTTGCTCACCTAATGTGCTTTATCTCTGTCTCTCCTTTGTGCTGTCACAAAAGAAAACGTCATTTGCCAGGCACACATGTTACTTCATGAACCTTTAGGGTTGTGTCCCCTGTGTCTGGTGGAATCAGAACTGAGGGTTGAAGAACTTATTCTGAAAGATTCCCCCTCAATCTACAATCTGTGGTGGCCATGAAGTGACAAATGGGAAAACACAACAACAAATCAAAAAACACAATGGCATATAGGAAATCACAACCAATGGAATTGCGACAACAAAGCACAACATCAAATGACAAAACATGGCAATAGCTCACAAAACACATTGGCAAATAAGACAAAACAAAACACAAAACAAAATGGCAAATAACATGACACAGTACATAACAGCACATAAAAAAGCACAACAATAACTCATAAAAAATGGTGTCAATGGTAAATAACAAAAACGCAATGACAAAACATATTTTTTATATATTCAAAATTTAACAGCACGTGTGTACCTATGATGTAGACACAATGATTGAAAGCTCTAAATCTATATAAGACTGAATCAATAGAAATAATTAGATTTTTATTGTGTCTGACTGTGTTAGCAAAACCACAGTAAAGACAGTAAAAAACATATTTAATAAAATAAATGACAAAATCAGGAGTTCATACTGAAAATATTGCTTGATTGCTGAAAACTTAGTCTACAAACATATGTTTAGAAGTTTTTGTGGTTTCCTATTTGCCATTAGGTTTTAGGACTTGTTGTTATGACCCTTTTTGTCCTTTATGCTGTTGTGTTATTTGATTTGATTTTACGTTTTCCCATTTTAATTGTGATTTGCACTTCATGGCCACCTTAAGAATCTAAAAAAAAAACAACTGAAACAATCAAAAGGAACATAATGTGAAACACTCATAGAAGAGTCAGTGATGGAGGTAGAAATGTGAGAAGCGATGAAAATTTGTAGAGCATTTGAATTCCTGCCCAGGTTTACACCTGCACACACCCCGTTAGCATTAGCAAAATAAACACTGAAAGTAATCACTGTATTCCATCCAGTTAAATGGGTCTAACATACTGTGTCTTTGAAATTATGCATGCTTATTCAGAGCCAATGATTACTAAAGCACAAGCTTCACAGCAGGAGTAAATGGTTTTTGGTACCCCCCAAGGGTTCAAATTATTCATCTAGTTCCAGTGATAAAGACATGTGGTATGTTTGTACACCATAACATCACTTATTTATATGGTAATAGGTGCAGCAATTACATTTAGGTTCGTAAATATTTGGACTTACACAACTTTTGCTATTTGCTTCTGTACAAAATGTATAAAATGAAAATCTACAAATCAAGATGTGATTGAAGTGTAGACTTTCAGCTTTAAAGTTCACATAATTTTTACATCTATTGTTCAGGAATTACAGCCTTTTTATAGTTAGTCCCTCATTTTCAGGGGCTCAGAAGTAATATGACAATTGGAAGTTTCTAAGTTTCAGGGCCAGGTGATGCCTGTTCCCTTTTTATTTTATGACAAATAAAGCAGATCAAGGTCTGGAGTGAAATCCAAGTGTTGACTTTGCAATTGGTAGCGGTTCATGGGAACTTTTAATATTTATTTCAGAAAGGTGTTGATTCAAATGAAAGAGACCCTCATTAGGCTGAAAAAACAAAATTAACCAATCAGGCAGATAGCGGACACTATAGGAGTGGCCAAATCCACAATCTGGCATATTCATAAAAGAGAGGGAATGCACTGGGGAGTTCCACATCACCAAAAGGCCTGGAAGACCTGGTAGACCTGGAAGACCTGGAAGACGGAAGACAACAAAAGTAGATGAATGCACAATATTTTCCTTACCGTAACACCTTTCCTTAACCCAGCTGAGCATGCTTCTCACTTAGGGCAGAAAGACCCACAAAATAGGAGCAAGTGAAGGCGGCTGCAGTAAAGGCCTGGCAAACTTCTAAAGGGAGGAAACTCAGCAAATAGTGATGTCATTGGGTTCCAGACTTCAGGCATTCATTGACTGCTAAGGATTTTCCTCAATGCATTAAAAATAGTCCATATATTTATAATATGTTGGTCTGTCTATTTACTTCTTCTGACCCTGGAAATTAGGGAGTATGTTTAAAAATGGCTGTAATTACACAGTTAATGAAAAATTTTTGTGATACCCCCTCAATAAAAGCTGAAAGTCTACACTTCAATCACATCTTGATTCATTTGATTCAAATCTATTTTGCTTGTGTACAGAGGCAAAATTGCAAAATTTGTCTCACTGTCCAAATATCCATTAATCTAGCTGAAGCTTTTTATTGACTATAACCATGATCTATCCCTAACTTAAACAAAATGTTTAGTGGCCTCACCAGAACCATACCTTGAAGAGGTGATAACCAATACTTTTAAAGTAGCAATGCAGCAAATAACACTGTTAAAACAGTGCAGTAGGTGTAGCTCATAATGATGAAGCTACAGAGAATTATCAGCTGAATTTGCTGCACCTCTCGGAATGGTAGTAAGTCTCAGCTCATTGTTTTTAGCTGTATAGCTTATTACTGTTTTGGTTCACTCTCATTGCTTTCAAAGTGTCACCAAGCCACTGTACGCTACTTGCTTGGCAGTGAACATCAGATACAGTTAGAGACAAGCTTGTGTACATGGCATTTAGCAGCTAAAGAGCCAGACATTTTTCTCAAAAGTCAGTGAGAGATCAAAAACAGACCCCAAAGAGAGTGACAAGTGGACCATTCCAAATGAATGATCATTTTGCTTAACAGAATAATCTCAAGGAGAGATATGTGCAAAGGTTAATGCAGATTTCGGAGATAAAAAAAACACCATGCAAGACATCTAAAGAGCTTCAAGAAAACCTGGAACGATCTGGAATGGTGGTTTCAGCCCATACCAGACATCCATAACATACAACGGCTCAATGGGCAAAGGCCAAAGAGCACAGCCCTATTGAAAGAAAGACACAAAAGGCAAGATAATTTAAAGTGGCATGGCAAGGAGAGGAAGTCCAAGCATCACTTTCTTTCCCCAGGGTACCCACTGGGTGCCAGAATCTGTGCCTGGTTCCTTTCACTTCTGAATATACACCACCTCCCTTGGACTGATAATCTACTTGCATGGTCTTTCTTACCACTGCTATGCAGATGATACCCAGCTCTATCTGTCCTTCCCACCAGGCAAACCCACTGTCTGAGCTTGGATCTCAGCCTGCCTCAATGATAACCTAAAAAGGATGTTGGAACCCCATCTTTGGCTAAATCTCTTGAAGACTAAACTGCTGACAATCCAAGCCAGTATCCATTTCCGCTCTGCCTTGCTTGCCCCAACAAAGGCTGTTAGATATCTTGGCATCATGATTGATGCCCAACTAACCTAGCTGTCACCAGGTGAAGCAGCACATCTGGTCTTCAACCAGCAAAAGACAGCTCGTGTCACTCCACTTTTCATTACCCCTCACAATATCCATTGTTCTGCATGCATCAGGTTCAAGTCACTAAGGCATGCTTAATTCATGACAGAGTTGCCATTAGTGCAGAACCATCCTCCCTCATTTGGGTTTATTAGCATTCTATGTCTGATCATTTCTTTAATTTTTCAAAACCAACAATCTGACATTAAAAATCCCACTTTATGCCACGATCTGCTTAAAATCAGTATGCTGATTTTAATTTCTCTTTCAGCTCTCTTTTTTCATTTGTTACACAACATTTTTGGCACTATTCATATGAACAATGGAGAGTAACTCTGAAACTTTTCTTGCCTTTGTGGATCATACTTAAACCCTTTTAAAGCTGCTTGAACATGGTTGGATAATAGACATTCTCTTCTAATATAACTTGGCCCTACTTATCTAATATGTCCTGTCTATCTCTTTCTCTATCTTTTTATCCTTCTCTAGCTTTTTCCTGAAAGGCTTGTGGAACCATGTTACATTCCACATAAGTGTTGAGACTCTTTTTCTTGAAAACTTCTCCTTGATCTACTATGGCTTTGACTGAATCTGATTTCTATGCTGCACTGGAAAAAATCATCTGTCAAATGAGTAAATATAAATATTGACATTCTCGTCAGTTGGTGGGGTTGGATATTATGTCATTCTTTAAACTAAATGATGCAATCCTAATTGTTTTGAATTACACCTCTGGTTCTCTTGCCATGACAAGTCAAAAATATATGCTGTGAAAAAAGACTAGGTAGAATCAGAAAACGTACTTTTAACCTGAATTGACAATTATTTTATTAATAGATTCACAATGTGGCTTTGATTTCTATTCAGGATGTTTACACTATAAATTGCAATTTTTAGTGCCATAACTGTAAAGGACAAACTAAATTGACTCCATCACACTTGAATTAATTATTTCTCCAAATTTTTCAAAATTGTGTAGAAAAGGTAGCATAAGTTCTGTCTCATTGTCTTTCTCCACCTGCTTTTTTGTCAGAGTCCTATGCTGTCCGTGACCATGAGCGTTTAGTCCATGGTCGCCAGCTGAAGATCTTCCTGTCCAAGAGTGCAGAGAAACTGGAGTTCACCCCAGCAGATGATCCCAGCAAGACCTTTCTGTACTGGGAGAAAGGAAGAGTAAGGTCAGAAACACTCGCGGACACCCTTTGCTCTGGTTGTGAACATGATGGTTATGGTGGGAAGATGTGAGTTGTCTCCAGTGTTGTTGTAGCTGATGTAATTACATGTGGTTATTGATTTGTCCTATATAGGATGACAAAAGGCCAGGTGTATGGCACAGGTAGTGATCGACGCTGGTACATTGAAAAGGTAAGATTTGTGTTGATTCCATCAAAATACAGTTAAATGCTAGATTAGGCAAATATGATACTTGGGAGTTCAATGTCCAGTCAATGTGTTGCATTTCTGTCCAAACCCTTGTCAGTGATGTTAGTTTTCCATCAGTTTTCAGAAGCAAAACACCTGGTTATATCTGGTGTGGCCAGAGGTACTTGTACCTTAGTGTATTTATGTGGTCTGTATGGTTTTGTCAGGTTACTTATGAGGACCAGGGGACGTACATCCAGAGAGACTCCTGGAGAAACGAGATCTCCACTTTCAAAGTGGCCATCACACGTGGGTTTGCCAAGGATTAATTTTTGGTTCTGTAAGAACTCAGCTCGAAAGTCACAGTATGTAATATTTGCCAAACACCAGCCAAAAGTTGCAATGATCATATTATGGTAGATGTAGAATATAGTTGAGCACAAGTTGAGTATAGTCATTAAGTCCATGAAATGACTTGGTAATATAAATTACAGGACATCTATCTAAGGTTTGCTAACATTAGCTAACACCAGTAACCATAAGCTACTGGTCATACCAGATCCCATATCAGTAAAACCATAGGGTGTATTACTTCAAGCAAGGGTGTTTGATTGCCTATGAGTTCAACAGATCATTTGTCAGAGGAAGAATGTGTTATTTCTTCTTTCAAAAGTTAGACAGTTTAACTTTCATACTGTATCTGGTAACGTATGTAAGTGAAAGATAAATTATGGAAAAGTGCTGAGATATTTTATATTTCACATAATTTTCAGTTTGATTAGCTCAGCATATCAAAACATTATCTCTTGAACAGCTGTTTATCTCAAAAACAATTTTCTCTCATATCATTGTAAAGAAAATAGTGGTGATGCTGATGATAACATCATGTGTTGTAAAGACCTACTTCCTCTCACCCTTTTCCCTCAAATCAGGGACTTATGATTAATGACAATGAAACTCACTAGATGAAACAATGGAGCACATGACACTTTCATCCTGAGACAATTATACATGGAAGGGCTCATAAATAGAAAACAGTGTTTGTACATAATATCAAACTGTTAAAAATGAATAACAACATTTTCTTACTTTAACATCACTAGTTTTTAAAAATACATATTAGGTACAATGTTTTAATCTAATTTAAGAATTTATTTACATCCATTGTATGTCGATCAATTCAGAAATTCTACAGATGAATACATGAAAACCCAGGTAAAGAGAACAACAACTATGTGAGACAGCTATAGTGACATACCACCAAAGGTCACTCAGAAACATTGAAAAATTTAGGGGCCCAGTTTCAGCTAGCTTGGTTGCAAGCTAATAAAGAACAGACTAAACTACAAATCAAATTTCATAAAGTTTCATAAACATAGGTCTGTGACTATACACTAATAACTTAGTGTGTACATTTTAAACCATAATTTCAAACAGCTGAGTGGGAAAAACCCATTCAAACCTTCCCCCACTCCCAATTTCTGAAAGCTATGATCTCTTCCACTTGGTGAAAAGAGCTACATACATACATAGATGACAATGACATCACTACAAAATATAATTTATTTGCTTGATATTTTTTCTATGCTCAAAATGTGCCATTGCATGCTCAGGATTAAGGCACGAATATAACTTCATACATTGTATCTTCCCTTTCTATCTTTCAGTTGTTTTATTCTTCTCTCTGTTACAGCCAGACATAACTATGTAAAGTGTGTAGCAGGAGAGAGTCTCTTTATCTCACTGGAAGGCATTGACCTTGCTGATGCTGTGCTGTCTTTCTCTGGGCTGGCTGCCAACGTTACATTGGTGAGATGGATGGATGGAGAACTGGATGTAAAGATAAGGGACAGAAAGAACGGTTGGATAAAAATGAGCACAGGGATGGGGGGTGTGGATTTTTAAAGATGCCAAAATAGGCGGTTACAGTTGTCTCTATACTGGAATATCATAAATGTTGATATTTAGGTATTTGAATTTATTGAGGAGGATAGGGGGTGTTGTCATTTTGTGTTTTCTTATAACATTTTAAAAGCTGGTAAGACATTCTCTCTGTAACATATGGAATGATGCTCTAACAGGACTTTCTCTAACTCAGGTGCGTGATGGTGCCAGGGTGTCGCAGGACATTCCGGATTACTGGGACCGAGTCCAGACCCACTCCATGAACATCGAGATCAAGAATGTGAACTACAGTGATGAGGGACATTACACCCTGAGAGACCGCAGGGATCGGGTGGTGTCTGTAACCAGGATGGACCTGACAGGTGGCTTCCTATATAGATATCTTGATTTATTCCTTTTGCTTTTTGTTTATCCTCATCAGCTTCAACAGAGTGTCATGAATCTCCCTGATCCAAAACATGTCTTTTTTTCTGCACCGTGGGATGAATTCTCATGGACCTAGGAAGCTTCAACTTAACAGTAGAGTGGTTGATAATGCTTTCAATTTTGAATAGCCCAGTGTCGGGGGGGGGGTTGATTCAGTACTTACACTTAGCTCCAATTGTATTTGAGAGTGACTCAATTTTTCATAATTTGCCTCTGTAAAAAACCACAATGGATTTGAAATTAAGTCATCAAAATGTGATTGAAGTGTGGACTTTAAATAGAATGGGTTTAACAAAAGTAGTGTATCAACTGTTTAGGAATTACAGTCCTTTTTATACATAATCACTCATTTTCAGACGCTCAGAAGTAATTGGAAAAAAAACGTGATTATAAATAGAAGGATTATTTTACTCTGATTGAAAATCTTTTGTAGCCAATTACTGGCTGGAGGAAAATCTTGCTGCCTGGCTCACAATGCAAGTGTTGTGCAGTGCAGGAGCAAGATTTGGTTATTAATGATAATTAATAATTATCAAAGATAATTGCCAATATTTAGGAAATATTGGTATATTTAGAGTGAACAGAGAAGGAGTGGAGGTTGGCACTGACTCTGTCAACCAGCTTTGTATCACAATGTGCAATCCAGAAAACACCAGTGCAACTTCTCCTTAAATTAGATCAGGATTTATTAACATCAGTAACATCAATTTCCAATTAATATCACTTCTGTCTAACAGATCCTATCATACACTACAACTACTGGCTACCAACTACAGATGACAACAAGTATTGGCGTGTGTGTGTGTTAGTGTATGTGTGTGAGTACGGGAGTGGATAAGTGAGTGCGTGCAACTGATGGGAGGCGGAGCAAGATGGCGGACATGACTCGTTTCAGTCACGTCACATAAAGGTCGACCAGAAGGAAGACTGTCGAGTGTAATGCCAGCTCGCCGGTAACAAATGACTTCACAAAAGGGAGAATAGCTAAGCGGGAGGTTCAAACTTCCCAGCACTCAGGTGTTTGTATAAGAGTGTGTGTGTTAGTAAAGAAAGAAAAAAGGTGGAACGGTTCAGCAGCAACGTTATGGCGATCATGCTCGAGGGGCAGTATTTATCTGTGTTACGCAGAAACTCACTTGGCTCAGCTGATGAGCGGCGCGAGATTGTATGCATTAATATAATTAATATAACTTTAATATAAATTTAACTAAAAACAGAAATTTCGATCGCGAGTGCAGAGCAAGACATAAGTTGATCTGCTGCAGACAGATCGAGTTATGGTTCATTCAAATATAGTAACATAAATGAATAACTAGCAGCAGCAAAACAATATTCTCACAATATTGCAACAGCAGCAGTTTAACACATACTAATTGCCAATATCTGCCCAGAGCTATAAGCCTCTTACTCTTTTCCAGGTAAAGCGGTGTGTTTAATTCGTCCTTGGTGTCCTTTGTGCAAGCGAGGAGGCGTTGGTTAGCGGCTATCAGTGACTAACATGTCTTCTCGGCAAGATGGCTAGTCTTTAGCAAGGCGACCTAATTCTGGCTCACAGCGGAGAATTAGTTCAGGTAAAGCGGTGTGTTTAATTCGTCCTTGGTGTCCTTTGTGCAAGCGAGGAGGCGTTGGTTAGCGGCTATCAGTGACTAACGTGTCTTCTCAGCGAGATGGCTAGTCTTTAGCAAGGCGACCTAATTCTGGCTCACAGCAGAGAATTAGTTAGTCGAGTTTGAAAGAAATAAGGTCTGTGTTCCTTCATCTTCTTTCTTCTTCTCTAAGGTTTTGTATCCTTGGGTATCCGCGGGCATCTGGGCGAGAGGGTTGATATGAGGTCTCGAACCGGGCTGTACCGTGTTTTGACTAGAGTGTTTTCTACGTGGGACAGGTCTAATCTTAGGTGCGGTTATTGTTGCCACTTCTATCGGCAAGGAGTTCACTGGTCGTAGCGAAGGTCCAAGCCAGAAGCAATAATTGTTGGCACTTCTATCGGCGAGGCATTCGCTGGTCGTGATGATCCGAGCCAGAAGCGTGAGTTTCAGGAGTTTCTGCATTAATATAACTTTGGGTGACATCACGGTTTGGGACTGACCATGGATTTCACCCAATGGGAGCCGTGGATTTTGCGGGGAACGCCGCTGGACAGGGAATCTAAGCCGGTGGAGATGATGTGTGCTGGGGAATGGTGTAGCAAGCATGGCAGGCAAGGGGTTGAGGGACTGATTGGTAAAGCAGGGGAGTGATGGAAGCTAGAAGCCAATGGAGATGATCCGGTTTCGCAGTAGAGGTAATGCGTGGCTGGCATGGCAGGCAGAGAGTTGAGTAGGCAAGTAAAAACTGGTTAGTACTAAGCAAGTAAACGAGGAGATGTCTAAGAATACACTACTTTAAGATGCCTTAGTATGAGATACCAAACTGGCTTAAACAACAATCTGGCAAAGAGTGGATGAAGAACAAGGGTATATATACTGCTGTGCTGATGAATGACAGATGTGCAAACAGGGAATTGCAATCAGGGAGCCAGAAGAGAGTGAGGATTGCCAAGCTAACTTGACACACAAAAACAGAGAGAAGACAGATGGGAGGACAGGAACACAGAGAAAAAGGAAAAAACACCAGAAACCCAAGGAATGAACTGGAGTCACTGACAAGACAATGACACTCTGCCTATCTACCTTCTCAATTTTTTTCTTTAAGTCTCAAATATTTTGCAAAATCTTTAATCATTCCATGCATGTCTCCACTGTTTTATCCTGACTTTCTCTTTTTCATCTGTCTCCTTTCTCCATTCAGTGTGGAAATTTAATGGCCTTTGTTACAAAAACCTGCCAGTGCTTTAAGCAGTAGTCAAACTTGCATAGTGTTAATCACAGTAGTTGTGGATTAATATATAAATGTGATATAAATACAGATTATGTGCTCTGGAATTCATTTCAAGATATCAAGCATCAAGCTAGATAAACTGGATGGTTAAAACAAAGCTAATGTAAAAATAACATCAGTCTCACTTAAAGGGTCACTTAATTTGTGGATGAATCTGTTTGATGGATTATCTTATCTACACAGCCTGTTCATCTATTAAATTATGATGAAAGCAGCTCTTGCAGTGCTTGGAGTCTACTCGCCAGCTATGCTGGTCAGACTCTATCTAGATCAGAGTGTCAGATGGGGAAGCACCTTGGGAATTTTGGAATGTATGCCATAAGTTTCCCATATTTAAAAGGGGTGAAATAAGCCTGTTTTCCTCCAATTATCCTGCCTGTCACACAACTCAGCCTTTCTGGGAAATCTCATGCTGGATGCTGGAAAGGAGGCTCCAAACAATTACTGAACTTTGGTTTCAGGCAGAGCAATTGAGATTCCGACCTGTGCCTGTGATAGCATGCATTTTTCATTGCATGAGAGTTACACAACATAAATGAGCTGAGCTGGAATGAACAAAGCTCGTCATTAAACTTTTAAGAGATTGTATGCAGCCATCTGACTCTTTCTTCAACTACACAGACTCAATTCAATTCAATTCAACTTTATTTATATAATGCCATATCATAACAGATACATATCTCAACATATCTCAGGGCACTTTTCATGTAGAACAGGTCTAGACCAGACTCTTTATAGTTATTATTTACAGAGACCCAACATTTCCCCCATGAGCAAGCATTTGGCAACAGTGGCAATGAAAAACCAAAAACTCCAAAATTCCAAAACTCAAAAACTGCCTAGTGACAGGTAGAAACGTTATCAAAGAGGAAGGATTTAAACCAACTCTTTAACGTGGAGAGAGTGTCTGCCTCCTGGACCCAAATTGGAAGATGGTTCCACAGCAGAGGAGCCTGATAACTGAAAATCTCTCTCTCTGATTCTTGTCAATACTCTTACAACAGCATTCTGAATCAGCTGGAGACTAATGTTTTATTGGGACAGCCTGATAATGAGTTCCAATAATTGAGCCTAGAAGTAACAAAAGCATGTACTAGTTTTTCTATGTCATTTTGAGAAAGGATGCGCCTGATTTTTGCGATTTTACAAAGACGAAAAAAGGCATCCTTGAAGTTTGTATTATATGGGAGTTAAAGGACACGTCCTGATCGAAGACAACTTCAAGATTCCTCACAGTTGTGCTAGAGGCCAGATCAATGCCATCTAGTATGTCATATGTCAAGTATGTCATAAGACAATATGTTTCTGAGGTGTTGCGGGCCAAGCACAATAACTTCAGTTTTATCTCAATGGTAGCAAGTTCCTGGTCATCCAGATCTTAAATTCCTAAGACATACTTGAAGTGTAGCTAACTGTTTGGTTTCATTGATAGGTACAATTGGGTGTCTTCTGCATAACAATGGAAGTTGAAGGAGTGTTTCCTGATAATATTGCCTAAGGGAAGCATATATATGGTGAACAGAACTGGTCCAAGCACTGAACCTTGTGGAACTCCGTGATTAACTTCTGAGTAGATGGAGAATTCATCGTTAATGTGCACGAATTGAAATTGATCTGATAAGAAGGACTTAAACCAGCTAAGAGCAAGTCCTTTTATGCAAATAAAATGCTCCAGTCTCTGTAATAGGATTTGATGGTCAATAGTGTCAAATGCGGCACTAAGATCTAACAGAACAAGTAGAGACAGGTCCTTTATCGAATGCATTTAGTAGATCATTTGTAACCTTCACCAGTGCTGTCTCAGTGCTATGTTGCCTCTAAATACTGACTGAAAATCCTCAAATAAACTATTATGTAAAAAGTTGAACAACTGCTTTGTGACAGCTTTCTCAAGGATCTTAGAGAGAAAGGGAAGGCTTGATATGGGTCTATAGTTGGCTAAAACATCTGGATTGAGGGTAGGCTTTTTAAGAAAAGGTTTAATTACAGCTATTTTAAAAGACTGTAGTACATAGCCTAATAATAAGGACAGATTGATTATGTCTAACAGCGAAGTGCTAAGAGTAGAACTTCCTTAAGCAGCCTGGTTGGGATGGGGTCTAAGAGACAGAGACAGACCTCCCTAAATCCACAATTCCAGCATGTAACAATGGTTCTGTGGAAGTATGGGGGTACCAGAGCCTTTACAATGGAATGGGCCGTACAATATTTTGCGTAATTGCAGAGAGAGCTGTCTTCGTATTGTATCGTATTATTGCTGGAAATCAAAATGTTCCTAGTTGGTGTTGGTCTTCACCAGGTTTGACTCTTGTCATCAATCCTGTTTGTGATTTTCATGGGCCAGATCACAAGGCACACTAAGGGGGAGTCTCTTCATATTTGGGACTCCTGAATTGCCTAGCTACTTTTTGCAGACAATATTGTTCTATTGGCCTCAGCAGACCATGACCAAAATACAAAAATTTACAGTTCAGTGTAAAGAGGCTGGGTTGAGAGACCATACCTTAGTTAAAATATCGATGATGGTGAGGTTGTTGGAATGAATGAGAATTGACCTTTGACTGTTAATTTTCTCATGGGAGGCAAAGATCACATACTTTTAGGGCCAGAAGTATTTGGACAGTGGCACAATTTTCATAATATTGTTCACCTCTACTACACCACATTGGATTTGAATCAGTCATCAAGATATGTGGGTTTGAAGTGTAGACTTTCACCTTTAATTCCAGGGTTTTAACAATATCACATGACCCGTTCATGAATTAAAGCTATTTTTATAAATAGTCCCTCTTTTTCAAAGACTTATAACTAATTAGACAATTGAACAGTTTCATGGCCAGCTGTGGCCTAATCCCTCATTATTTCATGACAAATGAAGCAGATACAAGGTCTGGAATTGATGCCAGGTGATGAATTTACATTTGGTTGTTCATTGCAACTCTAAATGTGCAATCAAAAGATGTGTTGATGCAAATGAAGGTGGCCATCCTTCATCCAAAACATCAGACAGATAGCAGAATCTTAAGGAGTGGCTAAATCAACAATTTGTTACATTCTTAAAAAGAAGGAATGTACTCTTTATCTCCACACAAGACAACTAAAGTGGATTATCCCAGAATTCTTTCCTTGGTGAAGAAAAACCCTTCATAACATTAGCCAGGTAGAGAACACTTTCAAGGACGCATAATTATCAATCGAGATGCCTTCATGAATGTAAAGAAAGAGGGTTTACCATAAGGTGCACACCAGTGGTAACCTTCAAGAACAGAAAGGCCAGATGAGATTGCCAGAACACATGTAAAAAAGCCTTCCCAGTTCTCGAACAAGATTCTTTAGACAGATGAAACCAAGATGAACTTGTACCAGAATTATAGGAAGGGAAGAGTATAGAGAAGGAAAGGGATGGCTCATGATCCAAAGCATACCACATCATGTGTCAAAATGGTAGAGGCAGTATAATGGCATGTGCATGTATGCCAGCCAGTGAAACTGTATCATGGGTGTGTATCGATGATATGACTGCTGATAGAAGTAGCAGGATGAATTCTGAAGTGTATAGGGCCATACTATCCAGTCAGATTCAGCCAAATGATGCAAAATGGGGATGGTCCTTCAAAGTACAGATGGATTATGATGGATGACCCAAAACAAACTGCCAAAGCAACCCAAGAGCTTTTCAAGGCAAAGAAATGGAGCAGACTTTCAATTCCTGAGGACAAAACTACGAGAACTACAAAACCGGATCTATGACCACAAACCACCTACTGCTCCCTGGGTTTGCCTTGGAACCTGGCACGTTGTTGCTAGTAACAGAAACATGAGGTTTCTGAAATGAGTGGATACCATAAGATCCTGGCAACCTGTTGCCAGTAAGGAAAACAGTAGGAAGTTATCAAAATGAGGTGAGAATAGTTCAGTGACTGGTAACCCAGTGTGAGTAACAGAATTCTATACACAGTATCTAATCAGTGGACTGTAATATGGAAAATCCTTGATATTGCTTTTACTAAGGTCGGCTGTTGGGTCATAAGAATGTCTTATAACTGTAATGTCAAAAGTCCTAATCACAGGTGATATAATATTTTCATGCTGACTATATTCTATTTCTCCTTTTTTGCTCCTCGTTTTCTTCAACTATCATTAAAGCTACAAAGGCTAAAATCTATGCCCCCCCCTTCTTTTTCCACTGCAGACCATCATGAATATGCAGGAGGAAACCCCCTCATGGCTCTGCTCTTACTTCTGGGTATCCCAGCAGGGATTTGCTGCTGCTGTCGAAAAAAGATTTTCAAGAAGAAAGCTACAACTACGGCAACACTGCAGGTACTAACAGAAGGCACAGCCAAGTTTGTCTCCATATGCAGAAACATAGCTTTTTACAAGGGTTTCACTGTGCTTTCTGTTGGAGAGTGTTCCATTGACCTGCTTTTAATCAAAGTATAATATTAAGGAATGCAAGGAGTGTTAAACACAATTTAAATGTATCATAATTTAACCTGTATTAAAATGTTCATTTAGCATTCCTTAAGATGATTCCCCACCCAGCATTTACATGTAGACTGAGTCTAACTTCTCCCAGGAGGGAGAAGTATTTGTCATTCCCCACTGGAGACTGACAAGGTCAGAGCCTAGACACCAAACATGAATGTTGTACGTATTCTGTATTCACACATAAATCATTTGACAAGATTAGGCTAACTAAAATGTCAGGCATTATAACATCTTGTGTTGCTTTTTGAATATCTATATGCTAAATTAATTAGCTCTAGCCCAAAATCAATATAGGTGCTAACTATTCAACAATTAACTAAATTCCACAAAGTTCTGAATTATGGTAAAATGGACAAATTTTGTGTCCACTGTATATTACTGTGAAACAGTAGGGTTTACACAGTCAGGCAAGAGCTGTAAACCTGTAAACTATATTTGTGATTTCTTTATATGTAAATGTATTGTGATTTATTAAGATCTATCAGACTGTCAGCATTAATAATACATAGCTCTAGCATGTCAAATGTGTGCTTTTGCTTTTTTCAATCTTTGTAAAGTTCATATCTGCTGGATGTAGTTCCTTTCTAAAGACTAAACAATTATTTAAACAAAGAAAATAATCAATGGATAATGTATTTAAGTAAGCCCCAAAAGCCCCAAAAGAATGACACTCATCATTATCTCTGTCTCTCCCTCCCTCCAGACTACCTCAGATGCAGTCCATCCTCTAAGTGGTCCTGTTGGTCCTTCTCCTCCCTACAGTACTCCTGGACAACCAGGAGCGGTGAGATATATTCCTCACCTCTATGTAGTCATGGGAGTTGTAACTTCACAAACATGTTTCAAGTTTTTACATTAATGTTTCAAAGAGAATCTGGTATTGATTTGTTGATGCTTACTTGCGAAATTAAAGAGTGTTTCTCTGTGTTTGCAGGCGTACTACTATGGCCCAAACCCTAGCATGGTACATATGACATTACATAACACACATTTATTACATTACATTTTTACAATTACAGAATAAATATCAACTTACATGATCAGTATGCTTATCAGAATAGAATAGAATAGAATAGAATAGAATAGAATAGAATAGAATGTCTTTATTGTCTTCGCAAAAGTATAATTGTTTATTGCACAAATACAACCTCCGAATTCAATTCTTTGAGACACAAAAATAAGGTAAAAATAGAACAAAAAATAAGATAAAATATCAACAACTTCACTAACATGATCACACCAATTTTACAACATAAAAATAGTTGTAGTGGGGGTGGGGTGTAGGGGGGTCTCATATTTCATGAGAAATCCCTGACTTTGACAAACTTGTTGGACACTCTGGTAAGGAGCAACTCTTGTGGAGAAGCCTTGTCGGCCAGTCTCTGGTTTATTTAGGTTAGATGGGGTTCAAAATGGTTCAGGTACACGTTTAAAAGGAAGAGGAAAATAGGGTGAGAGAGGCTATGCTGATAAGATTTGCTTAATTTTAGGCTGAATCTGAGAGTATCTGTAAAATGGATAGAAATTTCGGAGAAGTCTGCTGGCTGTGATGGGTTGTAGGTGGATGAGGAAGTGTTGAATTTTGAGAATTGTAAAAGACCAAAGAACAAAGAGGAACATTGATTTGAGGGTTGAATTAATGGAAGGGGACAGATATCCTGTGCAGAGAGCTGGTATGTAGCAGATGAGGAGGTCTGCTGTCAGGAGTAAAAGTTTTGGTGCGGTTGAGACTCTCTATTTTGTCAGTCTTTTACCATGTTGACATGGAGGTGAGTAATGGAAGGGGTTGGAGCTCTGGAAAGTAGTCGATAAAGAAGTTGATAATTCTGAGGTATGCTTGAACGCTGGCTGTTCTGATTTTTAAGACTGTGTGGGTGTGAGTGAAGAAGCTGGTTAATGATATAATTTCATGGAAGGGAAGGGTAGGTTATGTGTAGTATGAAAAGGTTTTAGACAGTGCCCTCCTGAAAAGTATGACTATTTAGATGCTTCTTGTGAAGCAAAGATTTGAGGGAGAAGATAGGGGTTCAGATGAAGATGGTGGATGAAAACAGAGTTATGTGTCAGATGGGTATTTGAGTCTGCTGCCAAGGATTTGAATTTCGGAAACAAGAAGCCTACAATGTGGGCAGCCCAGATGATGAATTGGTAATGGGCTGAGATTAAGGTTATTCTGGGAATGAAGTTCATAATGTCTAGAAACTGCAATTAATGATTGTTTATCAAGTCTTTGGTGGTGAAGTTGTCTAAATAAATGAGGATGACATTTTTGGACCACTCTTGCCCCCAAAGAAGAGCAACAATGACCACGGGATACTGTTTATAAAGGGTGAAAGAAGGAGACAGCGAGGACAGTAATGGTGACAAATCAGAAGCAAACGATATACCGACATAACGACCTCCAAATCTGATGGAGGGTGCTAGATTGTTTTATAGTTTGATGTCTTCAGGTTGAGTTTTGCTGTCATCACGGAAAAGGAGATGAATTTCCAAGAGGAGCTCCGTTCTTAAATTATATTCCAACATGATGTAATCTGGAAGCACTGGGATGGTGGCAGACAGAGACAGTAGGTGGGAGAAGTATCTACCTTGAGATATAGGAAAGGGAGAGGAGCTGGTGATTAAGTACATTGGAGAGTGAGGAGTTGGTACCATGGACTTTCTTGGTAGGGAGGAAGACCTGACAGGTGAGTGAATAGAGGGTGATGCCAAGGAATTCAAAGGATGCATAGGGTCCTAATGTTCTCTCAGGGGAAAGGGGAACACCTAGACACAGAGTCACTGGAGTCAGTCTTTGTAAGTTTAATATTTTGCAGCAAGGAGACAAGTCAGCACAGCAGTACAGAGTTGTCTGAGCTTTAAGTCTAGAACATAAGCTTTTATAACATATGACATATTTTATAACATGGGTAAGATAAAGCTGGGAACGGCTACACAGACACGCTTGTGGCCAAGGCTAAAATCAGAAAACAAGACTTGTCTTGGCACACGATGTTCCTTTTCTCACAGTATAAGAACATTCTTTCAAGTAACACAATGGTACTGATAATTTTTCTCACATTCATGAAGATAAAGTAATGGACATTAAGGGCCATGTCCAGCAGTAAATATTGGTTGCTGCATTTTACATCCGAGCTGTTGCAGTATGGTATGGAGAAGTAGCTATGTAGGATCAAACAGTACAAGCTGAGTGCATAGTATAAACAGTATATAACAGAATTAACAGTATTAACAGTAGTAAGTTGCTCAAACAGCTCAGATTTGCAATTTAGCAACAAAACAGTACAGAACTGTAGAAAGAGTCTTCATAAAACACCAAATTGGTGAATGTTTTAGTCCCTGTAAAGTGAGGCTATTAAATAGTAAGGTTATCATTATTAAGAATTTTTTTTCCAGTTACATGATGACTTGATTGTGTAATGCTCATGCTGAAGACAAGTCATTTTTTTATTGTTTATACATTTGTGTGTATGTGTGCTCCTGTACAGGGTCCTACTATCCATCCTCCTCCTCCGGCCACTGGCCCAGGACAATGGAATGGCCCCCCATCTTCCCAAGTTAGTGTCACACTACAAGCATGCTTTCTTAAATATGGCTATATACTTGGTTAACCCAACCTGGTCAGGCTAGTGCTTTGTGTTTTTCTGGACTCCAGCTTTCCTGTATATGTGTCCAATTGCAGGGTTTTAACCCAGTCTACCCACACCAGAACCCTGCCTACCCTCCTACTGGTCCAGCTGTGATCTCCCCTGCCCAGCCTCCACAATGGAATGGGTCATCACCAGGCCAGTACCCTGCCGGATCTGTAGCCCAAATGGTATGATCTTTAACTGAGAGGAATTTCTGAGAGGAATGTTGGTCATTCCAGTGATTTACCTTTGACCATCTGGCTGCTTTACATCAGTGGAAGACATTTTGCTTTAAAAACTATCTTTGATCTCTGACAAAGAGCTGACTGATGCACATATTACTGACAGAAGGAACTATTGTTCTCACCTTAAACTGTAGAAGTCTACCAAACTCAAGTTCTGTCCATGTACGTGAAATACAGCCCTTTTATACATAGTTCCTCATTTTCAGGGGCTCAAAAGTAATTTGACCATCGACTGACTGGGGCCTGGAGTTGATTCCAAATGTGAAATTTGCATTTGGTAGCTGTTCGCGGGAACTCTCAATATGCAGTCCTAAGTGGTGTTGATGCAAATGAAGATTAGGCTTCATTTCATTAGGCTGAAAAAACAGAACAAACCTATCAGGCAGATGGCAGAAACTTTAGGAGTGGCCAAATTAACAATTTAGTACATTCTTAAAAAGCAACACAAAAAGGTCTGGAAGACCACAGAAGATAAATAGAGTGGATCATCACAGTGTTATGGCATAGGTATGTATGGCTGCCAATGGAACTGGGTCACTGTTGTTTACTGATGATGTGACTGCTTATAGAAGCAGCAGGATGAATTCTGAAG
The DNA here is from genome assembly GCA_016859345.1 of Istiophorus platypterus. NCBI lineage: Eukaryota > Metazoa > Chordata > Actinopteri > Istiophoriformes > Istiophoridae > Istiophorus > Istiophorus platypterus. The sequence continues at coordinate 29,333,632 of CM029114.1, forward strand.
TGTACAGGGCTCTACTATCTGCTCAGATTGAGCCAAATACTGCACAATTGATTGGCCATTGCTTCACAGTAAAGATGGATAATGGCCCAAGCATACTGCGAAACCAACATGAGTTTGTCAAGGTAAAGAAATTAAATAATCTTCAATGACCAGGTCAGTCACCTAAACTAAACCGAACTGATGCCTTACATTTACCTAAGACAAAACTGAGAAAGACCCACAAACAAGCAGCAATAGAAGATGGCTGTAGTAAAAGCCCAGCGAAGCATCTCAAGGGAGGAAACTAAGCACTTTATGATGTCTGGGATTTACAGACATCAGGTAGTCATTCACTGCAAGAGATTTTCATCCAAGTATTAAAAATAATCCTTCTATTTATAATTATGTTGTTTTGTGCAATTACTTTTAAGTCTCAGCTACCAAAAGCAAAAGTAACATTTGGAATCAACTCTTTCCTTTTATCTGCTTAGTTGTCATGAAATAATGAGGGAAGAAGACACATTGGGCCATGAATGTCAACTGTCCAATTACTTTTGAGCCTCTGAAAATGAAGGACTATGTATAATAAACAGGTAATGGGATATTTTTTCGAAACCCCTAGATTTAAGGCTGGAAGATTTCACTTCAGTCATATCTGAATGAGTTCCTTCTAAATCCATTGTGGTGCTGTTCCGCTGAATTTCCAAAGATTGTTAAATTGTGTCCCTGTCCAAATACTTGCACACTTAACTGTAATTCTAAATGCACAGTACTGTGTATCAGTCTTACATAAATTTTCTTTTCATATTCTCCAAAGAAATGCAAATTCTACATCAAAAATAAGAGGCTTAGTAATATTGTGTCAGTTTTTGTAATGATGTGTGTGTGTGTGTGTGTGTGTGTGTGTGTGTGTGTGTGTGTGTGTATGTGTGTGGTTATATATCTATGTATGCATCTGTGTAGGGCTGTGCTACAGCTCCTGTAATTTATAGCCCTCCTCCACCAGCAGTAGCCAGTGAGCCTGCTAAAGAGAATGTCAAGATGGAGAATGTGGCTTCCTCACCTATGGACCCCCTGCTGACTGCCACACCACAGGTGCAGTAGGAGCACACACTACAGGGGAAGGGGCTGGAACAATTCAACTCACTTGATCTGGAAATCATACAGCTTCTTCTGTTTTAAGACAGATTTAAAAAGTCATGAACCACTTTTAAAGGGAACTCCACCCATTTTCCATCTCATTGTGTTACCAGGTGTCTGGGAGTACAACTGCATATGTTGCCAGACCCCTGTAGTGTAGCCCGCTGCTTATCTCTGCTGCAAATGAAAGATAGATAGGGACAGGAAATGGGAAATGGGGGAGTCAAGCACCCAGTAAAGACAGGGACAGGAAATGGGTAATTTCCTGTCCCTGTCTTTACTGTGAATTATGAAAAAAAATGTATAGTCAGATGTTTTGATATGTAATAATATCAATTGGAAAGCAATCTCAATATGCCTTTTATTCCCACACCCCAGGCTGAAGGTACATCCTCTCCTGTGGCTCCTGTGCCCCCCTCCTCTACCAATGACCTCAGCCTCTCTGATGGTGCCTTCCAGTTCCAGATCGATGGAGGAAAAAACTCCACCAACTTCCTGTAGGGACACTGTCCGCTGGAGCAGCCTCCTCCCTTCTCCCTCTGACGTTACAGTGCCCCTCTGTCAACATTTTGCATTCCTCTGTCTAAGCATTAAAATCAGGGATGCAAAACAACACTTGTTGAAACAAAGGACTTCTTTGCCTTCTTACCTTGATCACCATTAAATCCCCCCTCTGACTAAAATAATTAGTTATTAGGTTAAATGAGTAGTTATCTGTGGTATAAAATCTGATGGAAGTCTCAGCCAGCAGTGTTTTGGCTGTCAGCATGGAGGAGATCAAATTTCCGGAGGTGAGGAGACAAAGACAGAGCATATTTTCCTAAAGTGTTAGAATGTGGGCTAGAAATGTATTATCAGCATCTCATGAGTCCATCTAAGAGCAGGGATGGGTTCACGTTACTAAACAATTAACAGATGTCATTAACACATTATTGTGTTTTCTGTCTACATTCCAGTACTGTTTCTGTGATTCTTTTTTTTAAATTCTCATTTGGAGAGCTGACAAATAAGCAGCCTCAAAGTATATTCAGACAAAATTTGAGTGGTAAATATTTTTTGCAGTTTGTGTATATGAGCTATAAACAGCCTTAGACCTGACCAGACGGATTAAGATAGTCAGCAACAGGCACTGACTAGTGCCAGCAACCATTTGGAAATCAGTTCATATTTAATTACCATTTCACAGTAACAGAAATTTTAACCACATGGGTCCAATTTTTTCATGCTACTGTATATGTCTCAGAATGATTTCAAATTTAGTAACAGCTTCAATTATTAGTTAACTCTGTACCCTAAGAAGCAGATTCATACAGCTATAGATGTTAATATTTAACTGAAACCCTCCTGGTCTGTTTGGAAATTAGGACATCACTCAACAGAGAGACCACACAGTAACACCATCAACCCAATACTGTATCATGACTACAGTGGAGTTTTGCTATCCATGTCACTGCATGTCAGGTTTGCTAGTTTTCTAATGCAGCTTCACCATCTAATGCTGGTGACCATCATATAATCCCGTCTGGGAATTTTGTTGTTAGGAAAATATAGACCTTGGCAAGGATAGATCAATTGATGAAGGGGACTGGGAGCGAAAATGAGCCTTTGCAGAGTCTATTTCCTTACAGTTTTTTACTGTGTCGGTACACTACCTGGTTTCAGATTTGCTGTAATCTAGAATCTAAAGCAAGTCCAGTTTCCTCTGATTTTAGATTAACCATCACCTGGGAGACTGAGTCTTCACAGACTCAAATGCATTCTGACTTTTTTTTTTTTTACACAGCTCTACTAGCACTAAGATAATACAGGGTCTAACTTGACGTCATTAGTATTTCTGAAGATATTGTGGTGCACATTCACAACTGACAAATCACAATCCAATGACAAATAGTGAATCTGGGTTTTTTTTAGCCTAGGAAATCTCAGGCCCAGCAGTAGTTGCCGACTTTACCCAGCTGGTAATCCAGCCTTGGTTCTCAGCAGTACTTGTTGGGTGTAGCTTGGTGGGGTCTTTAAGATGCAAGTATGGCCCAGGATCTGGCAGCGGTGCTCTATGCCAGAGAAGCAGAAGCCAAAAACAATTGCTACCTCCTTTTTGGACTACTACTACTACCTTTTTGAAATCTATGCCTCTTAATTGGTCAACACAATCAAGACAGTTTGTACTGGTCTTGGTATGGATTTGTATATCAAAGTGAAATTTAAATCACTACAACCCCCCAAATTCTTTGAAAGTGATTCTGTAATTCCAACCAAATGAACTGGGTATAGTGTGAAGTCTGAATGTTGTAAATGCAAAGTCTAACCATAAAAACGCTACCAGAAGAACCACCTCAACTGCCTTTTAGGGTGGGGTAATGCCTTCTTACTCTTAAAGCAAAAAAAAAAACATCACTTATCATCCAACCACACCCTTTGATACTTTTGTCCCAGCAATGTATCACCAAAACACAGTCAAGAAAATGTAGCTTTGTGGTACAAACATATCAGAATACTTAATGTACAACTGATAAATTATACAGACCAAGTGCCCCCATATCAACACCTTTTCAAGCTGTACCCCTTTTTTATTCATTGTTAATGTTTGTACCTTAATTTGCTCACCTGGACCATGGAAAAAAAAAGTTAGGTGGTTTTTCAGTGCTGTGTCCTAGTTCTGATGTTCCTAGTACGTAGCACTGGATAGATATTATGTGGTTATGTAATCTTGAAAAATGTCTTGAAAAATTTGTGTGTGTGTGTATGACTTAGGTTATTTTGGGGAGAAATTTTAGACTAAGGACTCGATAATTAGTAGTTATTATGGTTAGAGTTAGGGTAAATCTCCTGGAAATGAATGCAAGTCTGGGATTTCCTCAAAAGTGACAAAAGTAAAAGTGTGTAGTAGTAGAAGTAATAGATATGGTTAAGGTTAGAGTAAAACTCCAGTGCATATGTGTATGCAACAAGTAATTGTTACCAAGTTTAGCTGTAGCTGATGGAGGACAGCATAAAACTGATTACATTTTGTGGTATTTTGGTCTCTCCAGCATCACAGCCACCTCTGGATTTTATGCCAATGAACTGGAGTATACTGGCTCCCTACGTCTCATTTTATATCTCGTCACACCATAAATCTATGTGCAACTGAACTGTGTCAAACAAAGTAAAAACATCCTTCAAAATGATTTTACTGAGATCATTGAGGAAAAATTGTGCCAGGTAATCACTTTAGATAAATTGTCAGAAAATTGGCGGCCCCCAGTTAATCATAGAATCCATATAAATTTTTGCTACATGAGTTGGTATTTGAGGTTACGCGATTCTTGACAGATCAGTGATCCATATGTCAGGCAACCTGATGCATTTGTGGCAGGTAAGAAATTTTGCTCATTTGTCCACTGACTGAATTGTTCCACAGTCTGAAAAATATAGTGTCCATCTAAACTTTTATATATATCTTTTTCCCTTCATTTTCCATTCATAGTGCTATTACACAAAGTTTTGGTGCCTTTCTCTCTTTTCGTCAACATTGTTAAGGATATAGTTGTGTTTATTGAGGGTAAAACAGTTAGATAGAGCATCCAAGATGCTCTAAAATGTTCCAAGGCATCCACAATATACTGAAAGATGGTCAGTAGCAAAGTACTCCATAAACACTGCTACCGCCACCAGCACCAAGTGACCAAAAAGGTGTTCAGCAATAACACATACTACACCTTGCCCCTAGACTGTTAATGCTAAACTAACCTAAACATCTTCTGGATGTAGCTTCATAGTTAGTGTTCAGACATTACAGCAGCATCAATCTGAACATTGAACTTTAAAAGAGAAATCAAATAAGAATATTTCCCAAAGTGTGGAATTATTAATTTAGGGGACATGTTCATTTGAATTTCAGGTAATCAGATACAAGAGATTCAGAGGTTCTTTTTGAAAAAGGATAAGAACACCATGGTAGGCATTAGAAACTCACTGGATCCAGGTGGAACTGAATCAAAACTAACTGTAGATTTAATCCTTTGATTCCAATTAAAGCCCTTTCTCTTAACATACAGAGTTAACAAAGTCTAACATTGAGAAAATTGATACATTTTTCATACTCACAATATATGTTCTCATTCTAATATCAATTTAAATTATCTGACAAGCTGTAACTTAGAGATGGACTCTTAGAGAGGGACAAAAATTTAACATTCACAGAAATCAAACGTTTCAGTTCTATCCTCCCTCTTCACCAAAGACTGAGCTACAATGTACTTCTTCCCTGAGCATTTTTTCCCCTTAAAAATGTGTAAGATTCCTTTTTTCTTTTTCTCACTACTAACTTGAAAAGTTTGCCGCATATTATTTTGTTTGAATATAATGTACAGTACAGTAATGAATTGTAGTTGTTTTATGACAACATTAAAGGCAGTGTAATACAAGTTTAGTTGACTTATGTATTATTATAACTTCTTTGGTTGATGCGGACACTATAACACATATAACATTAGCTAATGTTCAGTAAATTGTTACTGTTATAATTGTAAGTCTTATTTTATATATATTACATACTTCATGTAGATAGAGTTTTACTCGTTCAAGAATAAATACATAGTAGCTGTAGTTTACCACACTGAGCATGGCCTTCAAGAATATCCTTCAATAAAATTTTGGAGTGGATCTTCAGTGTTACTTAGTTATCATTACTACATTATATAAGTCAAAAATTTAAATAGCTGTAAAATGTTTTATTCAGTGACATATGAACTGAGTAATGTGCTAGAATTTATGACTTGGATTAGTTATAGTGATAGTAGTGTTTCCTTAAGTAGAGCCTAATGAACTTTAAAGTTCATTCAGCATTTAAATGTAATTAGACCAAGAGATACAATTTGACATTAAAAGCAATACAGGTCTTGATAAAAGCAGTGCTTAAACATGTATAATACCAACAATCCAAACTGGCATACTTGCTTACTTATTTTGATTTTGTACTTGCCAGTACGAAATAAAAATATTTAGGCAAGACCATGCATCCTCTCAGCCCCAGAAAGCAAGCTCTGGCCAGCCAACGTCCATCTTCATTTCAACTGCACAGAGAAAATCAATATCATTCACAGTTAAAAGACTACTTCAACTGTAATGTACTGTACAGTGTTTCCTCTGGTATGACAAATGAAGGAGTGGTGGTGTGAAACTGTAAACCAACACTGAATAAAAAAAATAAAACACCAACTATTTAACAATAATTCTGAACCATGTACTGACTTCCTTGCTTTAATTAATCAATGTGTGTGTGTTTTAATATATTATTCTGACATGTATAATCTGTTAAAATGGAATGGTAACAAACTGAATTAACAATGTAGATTTTAGTACCTGTAAGACACATTATGATGTACAGTACAGAACCCCAAACTGTCAAAATTTGAATATTTTCTTCTGCGCTACAGTTGTATTTCCTCTCAATTAGTTTTTATTGTGGAATGTAAAACTATTACACAGCTGTAGCTGTCCCACTTGGCTGTGCTGGTTGAAGGTTTCGCGACATTAGTGGTTGTATATATTTAATTCAATTCAATTTATATAGTGCCATATCATAACAAACGTCATCTCAGGGCAATTTTCATATAGAGCAGGTCTAGACCAGACTCTATACTTATTATTTACAGAGACCCAACATTTCCCCCCATGAGCAAGAACTTGGCAACAGCAGCAAGTAAAAACCCCCTAGTAACACGTAGAAACGTTTAACAAATCCCGGCTCATGGTGGATGGCCGTCTGCCTCGACCAGCTGGGTTGAGAGTGAGATAGAGAGAGCAAGAGAGAGAGAGAGAGAGAGAGAGAGAGACGGGGGGGGGGGGGGCTGGAGGGAGGAGAGAGAGCATAGCATAATGATGGGAGTAATAGCTATATATACACTATAGTTATACTAATAATGTTACTAATAGGACTAAATGAAATGGGAACAGTAGTAATCCTAATAATTAAAATAGTGGGTATAATCAGGCTCATGGGGCAGTAGGTGGTCTGCGACCATGGATCCAGACTCTGCAACATCTGAGGCAAAAAAAATGCAGAAAGTGACAAGAGGAGAGAGGAGAATGCCCAAAACTGCGGGAGAGAGGAAGAACAGTAAGTAATGAGCATTTTTGAAATGTTTATGTGCATGGGGAGTTGCAATAATCAAGTCTAGAAGTAATGAAAGCATGTACTAGTTTTTCTGCATCATTCTGAGAAAGGATGTGCCTGATTTTTGTGATATTACATAGTATAATAAAGGCAGTCCTTGAAGTTTGTTTCATGTGGAAGTTAAAGGACATGTCCTGATGGAAGACAACTCCAAGATTCCTAATGATGGTGCTGGAGGCCAGCGCAATGCCATCTAGTAGTATATCATAAGATATAGTATATCATAAGATAATGTGTTTCTGAGGTGTTGCTGGCCAAGCACAATAACTTCAGAGTTAAATAGTAAGAAGTTCCTCGCCATCCAGATCTTTATATCCCTAAGACATACTTGAAGTTTAACTAACCGGTTTTGTCAGGCTTCATTGATAGGTACATCACATACCATATAATGCTTTCGATACAGCTATCATAGCTGCACTGTAATTACTCTTTACTGCTCCCGTTAACATAAGCCAAGGAACCATTGTTAAACCACAAAGGATATGCATCTGCAGTGCTTCTGTCAGGTCTAACAGATGTGTCACCAATACACTGCAGGTGGTCAGGAATAAGGTAGCTTCAAAAAAATGTTCAGGCATCACAAACACTTCAATTCACTGCACACATAGAAAGCTTACATGCAGTTATTGTTACACTCATTGTAAATTGATGTAAATCATAACATCCAGAGCCACAATTAGATTGAAAGTATCATCCCATATAATTATAATCAAAGCTACAGCCTATCTCAATCAGCCTTGGCTGCAGCCAGTTATAGCACAATGTCAAGAGCTGGATAACTAGTTCCATAAGTCTTAGTTATCTATCTACCTGCAATGATAAAAATTGTACCTGAGCATACATGAAACTATCTCATAATACAGTTTAGACTTTAAGGATCAAAGGGAATTCGAAACTGCTAAAGTGACAGGAAAAGATATTGGGAGGGACAACAAAGTTAGTTAAGAGAAATTTAATTTCCCAATGTGATCCTTCAGGGACTCCCTAGTTAGGCATACATATAACCACTAATGCACATTTATAAACATTAAAGTATCCAGCCCAATTTAGTGAAGCAGGTTGATTTTGGTTTGTAAGGAAAGAGAGGAAGTTGTGGACATGCAAATACATGAAATGGGATGATGTGAAGTCGTTTTTCTCTTTTTTTCCTCAGCTGTCCAATGTGTCCGCAAAATAATCAGTGTAGCATTGGATACATTAGGAACCCCCCACTGGTATTTCAACAATTTCCCCTTTCACGGTGAGGGCCTACAACTGTCATTCAATTAAAACACATTAATTTTAAGGCACATGCACTATGTACTAGCGTGATGCTGCTGTGACATTGCTATTTAAGGGACAGAATTACTGCTGAAAAATAATATTAATAATCATACATGATGCCTGGTGTGGCAGGCCACAGTGTGTGTAGGTGTCTGCCCTTTCCCAGGCTTATTCAGATGGCATGCAGTGGGATTCAGCTCAGTCTGTTATGTCCTTACTACTTTGAGATTCTCTGCAAAAACTGATACACCTCAGAATCAGATTGTTTCTCTCATATTCCTCTACACATTTTGCTAGTTTTATGCCTTTAAGGATTCATATTTAAGGCTATAGCAATGATTATAAATGTACAATGCCTCTGTGATAAATGAAATGTGGTATGCATTATTTCATTTGTTAGTTGTTTTCATTTTGCATGCTCTGTTAGATTTCAAGGCCAAAATTAAAGTTAAGCATTTTGTGTTAAGTTTGAACACTGAAACTGTGAAAGCTGGGTAAATAACAGATCAGTCTTTCAATTCATTTCAATTTCATTTATACAGTACCAAATCATACCATCTTAGGGCACTTTTCCTACAGAACAAGTCTGGACCGTATTCTTTATAGATACAGAGACCCAACATTCCACAACGAGCAAGCACTTGGTGACAGTGGCAAGGATCAGACTGAATAAAACTGAGACTAGAACATTTCTCTCATTATGAAAAAACATCTGACTAGAAGTATTATTACTATTCTCATGAGTCAAAGCAATCATTTTTTAAATTTTGAAATCATTCTCATTGTTCATTTTCTTTAGTTCTGAGAGTGACATAAGAAGATTGATATTATGCTCATGTTAAGTATTCTGCAGGGTGAAATGCAGATTAACAGATCATTGCTCCCAGGAGTGACTATGCAATTATACTGTGTCAGCAACAAATCATTGGTAATAAATTATTTTTTTAACTGATAGACATGTAAAAAGTTTTCTCTCTTGAAGTTCAAGAAGTGCAACGGAGCAAAGCTCTCCATTATGTGCAGAAATGGCATCAGGTGTTCTCTTATGAAACTTCCTCCGTCCTCCTCCACCTCTCTATCTCTCTCAGTCGCCTCTCCAGAATCTTCACCTGCTTCTCCAGGTGAGCCATTTTATCAGCTGCATTGGAGCCCCTCGAAGTCCCAACACCCAATAGGACACAGACACACACCAGGACAGCCAGTCGGATGGCCATGGTTTCTGTACCCACACTGTGGTCGCGCAGGATGAGTCCAAAACAGGCCAAGGCCACACCTGCTTTCAACAGCCACAGGGTTTGCCTCGCAGTGAAGGCAACCAATCGGAAAGCAAGGGAGATGAGCCAGTAACCAATGAGAGCCATGAGAACCCACTGAGCAAAAAAGATAAGCCCCTCTGCAGTCACTTTGTTGATGGGAAATACAACTGTGAAAAACAGAAACACAAGAACAAGAAGAAGACAACACTGTGTTCACTGAAGCTAATAAAAAAGATATCAAACAGCTAGCTATCTAGTGGTTTCGGAATCAGCAGAGCATTTCCTTTTGATCTGTGATAGTGTTTTGTCACACCGAAAGTGAATCCCTCCTAGGGCATACTGTCTGTGTGTTCTGCCTTGCTGAAATTGAGGACTGGATGTACAACGGTTTTCTCACCCAGTGCAGGGAAATAGGAGGAAGATTAAGCAACACAAGCAGAGAGACATATACACACACACACACACACACACACACAGCATGTTATTTTACTGCAAGATGACATCTGTTTTAAAAGGGTGATAAGTCTCAAATTCAGGATGTAATGGATTTGTTATTTCTATGGCAAGTAAAGTAATTAAGAAGCACATAAAAATTGAATTTAGAGAAGTTGATATGGATTTCTGCCCATCTTCAGTACTAATTCACTTGAGTGAAATCTTTGTCAATCATGGAATGCACTTTTACTCTTTCAAAATCATCCACCTGCCCTTCGGACTGCATTGCCATTGGGTTTTAAAAGCAGTACTTCAGCCGCTGTCTACTGCCATTTTCTATCCAATTTAAAAACATGCCAACAGTTTAGATTATTTCTAAAAAAAGAATGCTATGCTCTGTCTCCCTTTATTTACTATACACATGCTACCCCAGGGCAAATCATGCATAGACATAATTTTGATTTTCATTACTACACCAAACCATATGTCTCGATTAGCCTGGTACCACCAATGTCTCATTTATTATTATGCCCTGCCTTGTTGAAATTAAGGACTGGATGTAATGTAATTTCCTGCATGTGAATGACTCTAGATCAATAGTAATTACAATTAAACCACTTGGTCCCAGTACTAGTAACATTAACAACCCCTTGTCTAGTCTAGGTGTCTTATCTGATAATGTTAAAAAAAAAAAAAAGGAACTTAAGTGTACTTTTTGACTCAGAGTTGCCTCTTTATGCTCCGATGACTAAAGTTGTGCAGTTCTGCTTTTTCAACTGAAACATTTAAGCAGGATCATTTCAGTCGTCTCATTCACAGATCTAGAAACAATCATCCAAGCTTGTGTGTCCTCCAGACTGAACTGTTAGAACAGTCACAGTTGAAATGGGATCCTTTGGTCATTTTAATATCTACTTTTGTTATTCTCATCTTAAGAATTTACTTGTTTCTGACCAATGTGACTTCTAAATGATGGCATCATGTTCACAATCTCAATTATTAATTTGTTGTGTACCATCTTATTATTACTGATACTAATGATAGCATAAAGTTAAAAAGATCAAAATTGTATGAAATTAGAATGACCCTTTAAAACTGAAAGTTGGTCTGTTCTGTTGATAGAAACAGAATTCCAGGACTCATCCTCAGCCTGTAGCATCAAAATAAATGATAAGCCTGTCTCTCTGCTTTAGACAGCACACATGCTTACCTTGGATTCCAGCAGTCTGCAGAAAGTGCGAGATGTACTGTAGAAGCATGTTAAGACCACTGGACAAACCCCCTGCAACTACGCCCAGAACCTGAGAGAAAGCCTGGGGGGAGGGTGGTTAGGTATGTTCATGATTAGCTAGCAAAAGTACAGGAAACATGGTCCACTCAGTGGGCTAAACCTTATTGCCTATATTTACCTCACTTAGTCCAGTACCAATCTGATATGTTGCCAGTTACAAAGCTTTTAAATTAACTGTAAGTAGTGGGTTTATGATTGGTTAATACATCATTTACTAATGCCTCAGATCAGTTCAAGGCCATTAACAGCTCCTGGGTGACAAGACTACAGCAAATTCTCCTCCAGCAGATACTTTGGACACTAGGCATTAGTAACTTACATAGTGACTTTTATTAAGCCATTGATTAAAACTTATTTATCCCTTATAACTGGAGCTTTATCAGGGAGTTCACAATGAGACTGAAAAGACTTGAATCAGGAAGGGACCCTTTATGTTGCACACTTTGCTAGGTAAAGCAATGTGAATTGACACAATACATCAGACATGACAGGCTCATAGCTACATGTGAAAACGTATGTACAGTTACCTATCAATAGGTGCTGACAGGTTATTTTACATTTATGAATATGCAAGTGATAACCGCATATATTTTTAAGATAAATATTAATTCCTTAACATACTTTAAATAAAAAGGTGCTGCTATAGGAAAAGTGACACTTATCAGTCTCCCTCTGTTCGGATGTATAAAAGACATTTCTCTTCCCTTGTCAGACATTCTGTATGAAAACTCATACCTTTCGTTTGAGGCACAACATTGCACTCTTCGACTGACGTTAAACAAGATTATTTCCATCTCTGACCTTCTGTACTGACATCACCGTCTGCTCCCCAGCCAGCCTGCCCAGGTAGGTCTTTCCCTCCCCGACCAGGTCGGCCAGGGTTGTCCGAAGCTCCTGGATCATTCCGGAGCGACTCTCAAACACCTTCTCCCCCGTAACAGCCAGCAAAAGGGAGCCGAGCACACACAGTCTTCTTGAAGGCTCTTGGGTTGGAAATGGAAAACACACTGACGGTGGCTGATGACGACAGCGCTCGGTAAAACTCAACAATGAACAATGACCGGAGGCCGCATGACAAAGTTTTTCCACATCCTGTTGGAAAAACTTTATTCGTACGAATGAAAAGAGAATTCTGCCACCTGCTGTTCTGTGACTGCAAAAGGTTTCTTGGCGAGGTTCATACACAGAAATAAATATACTTCTGAAATAAATATGCCTATGAAATTAACAGTTATGGCTATGAAATAAATCCTGAAATAAATAAACGAGGTAATAAATATATAAACAAACGTAAATTTAAATATATAAAATAGTCAATACAGTTCCATATATAAATAAGTAGGTTTTTATTTCAAAATGGCGTTATTCAAAGTACTACTTTTATCTAAGTGAACACAGACTGTTCAGAGCCCAGTCAATGCTTTCATCTCAGTCAGTTTCATTTCCATTCAAATAAAATAGAACACAGAGCCATAAAAAATATCTTATCCAAATGAAACACTAAACTGTATGCCAGGTAACCTGTTGCCAGTTTCAGCCTGACTCTCTCCAAGTTATGCTGGTGAAGTAGATAGCCTCAGTAGTCAGAGTTGATGATGATCTCTGGCATGTGTGAGTTTATATATCAGCTTACCCATAGTGGACCAACAGTCAAACAGGGACACAAGGCATTCATTAAATTAATGAAAACACTTATTTGGTCTGTATAATCTGCATCCTAATATAATGCTGGTAATGTGCACATCAGTGAACATAAAGACTACACAAAAGCTTAATAAATAAAAATACATGTCAAAGTAAGTGCAGCAGTTACAGCTATGATTTTAATGACTAGGTTAACTTATTTCTACTGTAAGTGTAGACAATTCACATAACCTTATGTTGGCAAATACCAATTTACATATGGAAGTGCTTACAGTAATGATAAACAAGTAACATGAGCATACAGCTTTTCGTTGGCCAAGTCATCTATAACAGCGACCCGTCTAGTGTGCCTGTCAACCAAATCAATTAACTGGCACCAGCTGGCTGCTGTAGCTAGCAAACAGCTTGGTATGCTTTTGGGGTAGGGAAAACTATTAAAACGCTTTTTGGCTTGGTAGGCAAATGCTATTAAGTCATGCACACAACAAGACCATAAACACACATGCACATAACTTAAAGTTAACTCACTTAAATGACTTTACACAGTGGTGAGTGTGTGTTTACTTTGAAAATGCTGTGGGCTGGTTCCACCTCGTCTGCTTCCTTTTACATAGTTTCGTCTCCAAAGTGCGTGAAAGAAGACTGAGTGAAGCATCTTCCCACAGGTTTTACAGAACCACTTATTAGAAAACAGCAAGAGACGCAACAAAGCGTATTTATGGTTACTGAACAAACAGCCACTGTCAAGTTCTCTCTCAAATATAGCTGCCTCGGAGGGTAACTGCTTCTGTTGCTTTGGTCTTAGTCTGAGATAATGAGGCCCATTATAACAGGTGGAAATAAGAGCTTGGAAAAATGTGGCATTAGGAAATAAAAGTCCTCTTATTATGTATGCCCCTTCATATTTATTAATTAATGTATTCAGTGGTGACTAAATTGGCATGTCAGACATCCATGATTGAAACATCTGTCCTCTTTTCTTACGGGTAAGTATGAACGTATGAAGGAATTAAAATTAATCGGAAATCTGCAAAGACTGAAAGCTGTCCGATCAACATCATTAATATTTTAATGCCCCATCTATAGTGCTTTATTCAAGGGCTGGAGGGAAAGTCCGTCCTCCAGTCGTCGGATGGTGCTAATTTATTGCCATTTTCTGGATGTACATGCTGACAAGATGATAAGCAGATAAGGAGGACTTTATGGTTGTTTCTTGATGTTTTGGGCAGTATTAATAAGAGCACATTTTCAATTCAATAAGAGCCATTTTAAGTTTATTTGTATAGCCTGAAACTATGCCTATATCAAGAATATCATTTTTTTTGTATGTGTATGTTTTTACCAGCATTAGATATATTATATCCTGTTTTCTCTGTATCTTTATTGTGAACTCTGCTATCTTGATAAAGTTTCTCATTACGAAACAGAATTGTTGGATGTTTTTGTTTTTAATCCCATCAGAGCCATGTTAAACCTGCAGAAACTGCACAGCAACAATGACAATAGAATAATAAAACCCTGCTGGTAACAAAAGCTATCAACAAAAATATATTTTTCACAGTCATAAATGTCACAATTCTACCCTCTGTAAAGTTGTAGCAACTTCCACCATCTGAACATTCTAAATTGCAAAGTGATCAGATGTTGTTCTAACACTTTATCTAATGATATACTCATTATAGATGGCATTACCCTGGCCTCCAGCACTGTCATTAGGAAAATAGGAATTCTCTCTGACCAGGATATGTCCTTTAACTCCAACATTAAAAAAAAACCAAAAACATCAAGTGCCTTTTTTTATCCTTGCCGAAATCAGGCACATTCTGTCTCAAAACAATGCATAAAAACTAGCCCATAATGGATTATTGCAATTTCTTATTATAAGGCTGTCCAAACAAATCTCTAAATATTCTCCAGCTGATCCAGAATGCTGCAGGAGTACTGACAGGAACTAGAAAAAGAGATCTTACTTCTCCTGTGTTACATTCTCTGCATTGGCTCCCTGTAAAATCCAGAATACAATTTAAAATCCTCCTCCTCACCTACAAAGCCCTGGCAACATCATATCTCAAAGAGCTCATAGTACCCCATCACTCCACTAGAACACAGTGCTCACAGAACGCAGGCTTACTTGCTGTGACAGTCTCCTTAAATAGAGGGGAGGCAGAGCCTTTTGTTCTCAGGCTCCTCTACCATGGAACCTCCCTCCAATTTGGTTCCAGGAGGCAGACACCCTTTCCATGTTTAAGCGTAGGGTAAGCGCCATCCACGTTGGCACTAGTTGAATTCTTATTGCACTGGAAGCCACGTGAAGTCAGTCATTAAGTACCCCCCCCCCCCCCGCTTACTCTCACTCTCTCTCTCTCTCTCTCTCTCAGCCACCTGCCACCATTCAGCCAACTCACCTGCCTCCCATCTTCTCATCAACACTGCAGTATATATTTCCTGGTTCTACAGCTGCTGCCAAATTGTTCTAAGTTTGTTCCTTGTGTTTCATCATGTGATTGACATGTTTCTCCTTGTGCTCAGGATAATGGCTCATCTCCCAGTTTGTTCTTTCTGATGAATGCCAAGCTCCAGTACCTCTTCAAGTTTAATTATTCCCTACATTTCCGACTTCCCCTGCCTGCCTGCTACCCCACATCATCTCCTCCACACAAGCCTGCAACCTGCCCTTCTTCACCTTCTGGCATCTTCCTCCATCTGCAGCCTGCCAGCCCCAAAGCCTTTCCCTAATTTGGCCCACCATCTCCACCCTCTTCGTGGCCATCATGACCTCTGTCCCTCCCTACTCCTCTCTCTGCACCCAAACTGCATGCTGCAACTTCCCCTCTCCTCCAAACCTACTAGTCTTGCTCCACATTCATTGATATAAATGGGGTGGATAAAAGGGGAATGAGAGTGAGGGGAAGAAAAGAGTAGCAAGAAGGAAAGGAATGGCTCATGATCAAGAGCATACCATATCATCTATTGAATATTTCGGAAGCAGTCTTATGGCATGGATATGTATGACTGCCAATGAAACTCAGTCACTGTTATTTTTTAATGATGTGACTGTAGGTAGAAGTAGCAGGATGAATTCTGAAGTGTATAGGACTATACTGTCTGCTCAGATTCAGCCAAATGCTAAAAAGTTATGATGGCTTGTTTCAAATCCATTGTGGATTTGACAGATGGATGGTACAGAGGTAAAAATATGAATATTGTGTCACTGCCTGTCAGAGTGACATAATTAGACATGAACTACTTTTATTTTCTCAGCTATGGCAGCAGAAACAGCCTGACATTACTTTAACTTTTTTGCTGCCTGTAAAACATATTCATTATAGTTCATAATCAGATAGAAGACCAAAAATGCTCATTATTTAAGACACCTAAGTTAATTTCTGGACTTATTTACAGGATATCCTTAGTCTGATGTAATGGAAAAAGATTTCCAGTGTTTCATTTCTATTCTGGTTATGTGATCATATTTTTTCTATTTTACCTTGCTGAATATTACTTTTGGATGCCATTTCTCATATCATATAACATATTTCATCTATGTCTCTGAAAATGTTGTGTTTAATTACCACCTCTGCCTCTATCACATGAGTGCACTCGCAGCCAGATAAGAAAACCTTGAATTAACTGAATGAGTTCTTAACCACCTTTTGAGATACAGGTTATCTAGGATGGCAAATGGTAGGCTCTGTGAAGCTAGAAAATAAAAAGATATGGGTATGTTGAATCTGCCTAGTAGAACAGGCCTCAGGTTGTCTCTCCACTGTGAAAGAACAAATAATTTAACCTTAATTTGTCAAGGTGATAACACTTAAGAGTAAGCCCAGAGGATATGGCAGCACTGTTGCTCACGAACAACAAATTAATTCATTTTACCGGATACAGGAACAGTGCTAATTTTGTTAATGAAAACAGGGAATGGCACCCAAATGCAGACACCGAGGCAAAGCTTATGGAGTTCAATGATGTATCATAAGCAAAGAGGAACAAAAGTCTATGGAATGGTGAGGCAGACAAGGACCAAGGACCAGTAGATGCAGACCCAACAAGCAAAAAGTTCCAAAAGATCCAATGGCAGGAATCTAGAGTCCAAAAAAAGAGGTAAAACACCCTCATACACGTGTTATATCTCATTTATGTAGAAGCTAAAGATCTTTAGTGTCACAGCTGAGAGATTCTTTACTTCCTCTGATTGTTAAAGT
The DNA here is from genome assembly GCA_016859345.1 of Istiophorus platypterus. Taxonomy (NCBI): domain Eukaryota; kingdom Metazoa; phylum Chordata; class Actinopteri; order Istiophoriformes; family Istiophoridae; genus Istiophorus; species Istiophorus platypterus. Next base: position 29,351,002 of record CM029114.1, read on the forward strand.
TGGATACATATTCAGATATATTCAGAAGGTAGACAGACAGTGTAAACTGTGGGATGTGCATGAGGGCAAATGTGATTTTTTTTTATATGAATCGTTGGTGATGACATAAAAGAGTCAATTTTCTATGAAATCTCCAGACAAAACCCTGCTATATTCTGGTGAACAAAAAATGGAATGGTTGTTTAATTTTAATGTGAGTATGTTTGCTAACTTTGTCTCAAAAGTGGGTAAAAGAGAAGACTGCATGGATTGATTAGTTATTCTTTATTTTGAATAACCGGTACTATGTAATATAATGTTTTTGTCTGTAATTTTTAAATTCTCTTGTAGACAAGTTGACTAAGCTGGTTCTCCATTTTTGACTTTCTTGTTTGTGCACAATGTACTCTGGCCTGTATGAATATATTTGTAAGCCCATGTGGGCTGGAGATTATATGCATAACACAATCATGAAATATTAATTCTTTCATTCATTCAATTAGTACTTGATATGCATTCATTCTCACATGCGCACACACACACACACACACACACACACACACACACTCACACATTACCAAGTTTTGTACACCAAAACTTGGTAATTGTGTGTAACTTGGCCAAAATGGTGGACCTATAGACCAATGTACTCAAGCTTTAGAGCCATACCTGTGAGGCTAAAAACTACAGGTAAGGTAGCTGTTGTGTACAGGCAGTGTTATTTGGAAACAAATCACACCCAGTCCTTATGTGATGTTTCATCCAGTCTTTGCATTTTATTCCATTTTTTAGAACCTGTCATTTTCCGAATAATTCTTTCCATGGTCTGCATAAAATAATGCATTCTATAACCTAACAGTATATTTTTTCCCCCTCAGCGAGACTGCAACTAAGATGTGTTTTATCTTTTCTCAGGCAATGTTTTCCCCCCAACTCAGCCAAGTCTTTTCCACATATTCTTGAAATTAGTTAATATTACTACAATTCCTAGCTAAAACTGTTCAAAAAAAAAAAGCAATTAATCACTCTTTGAGTGGTCTGTATAGGCTCATTGTTCTGTCACACGCTGACACACAGTGAACTGGAAAGCATGTATGTCATAGGACAATTGGTTTAATTCTTATATATGTTTATAAGATTTTATTTTGTAAAAAATAAACAAAACTGTTTCGGATATATATTTTATAGCAATATCAAGATAGAGTCTAGAAAAATAAAACCAGTGCACATGATATTTTATGCTCAGTGGCATTCATACATCTGTTCAAAAACTGGGAGAGAGAAACACAAAACTGCATGTGCAGCATGAAAACCTTTTCAAATCAACAAGAGGAAAGTCAAAGAGTTCTCTGTCTGTGTCGGCACATGGAGCAAAGGGCAGTTTGGATAGTATAGTGAGGTTTCTTCCTCACATGCAGTAAGCATGCACTGGTTTGGTGTTTTGGTGACTCTGTACACTGCAGTGCCTTTGGTGATCTATTGGTAATTCTAGTCAAGACCAAGTACAAGGAAAAGATGTGAAATAAGTGACAGGTATTCCTCTCATTCAAGTTAATATTTAGGGAACTTCTTTTGGCACTTGCATCAGTTTTGTACATCATTTTTTTGGAGATCTTATTTTATCCATGGTCCAGGTCTTGGGAGAAATTGATTTAAAAATCATTTTCAAGCAGAGTGTCCTCAGCTGCTCAATGTGTCAGGTTACAACAGTAGATATGTCATAGATAGACAAGTAAATAGAAAAAATGAAATCTTAACAACAGGTTATCCATCACCTCTATGAAAAGCGATTCAGTCAACAGCTCATCATGATGACTGCTGATCAGTTCTCTGGAATTCTCTACTGGTCCAGTGATTGATCAGTTCAGGTCAGGGGTTATGAGTGCTTGGGGGGTGGATGGAGTAGCTTGAGTAAGAGACTGTCAAAGACAGAGAGAGAGGGAGAGAGAGTTAGCACCTTGGACAGCTTACTTTTCTTCTTACATCAGTTTCTTCTTATAAAGTTGCCAGTATCTTAAGATGCATTCAGGACCACTGAAAAAAGGGACAGTCAAGTCTGTGCTGATGATGTACTGTATTCAATATGCATGCTTCAGTATAATCTGTTGACATAAGCATGGCTGGCAAAACCGCCTGATACCTAAAGTAATTTACAAAAGGAAGATAACTGTATTCGTATATTTCAATTTCATACCATAGCAGTTGAAATTGCTTTAATGCTACAATGCACTAAAAAGTTATAGCCTGCATTACAAAAAATGCTGATCCTTTATTTCCATATCTCCTAGGTGGATAATCAGCTAGTGAGGATGATAATTTGAAATTTAGTCTTATTTATTCAAGTGCATATTTAATACCATTCAGCAGGAGTCTTACAGATCTAAATCCACAGTTGATAAAATCTAAAAGAAATAAATAAGTAAAATCTAGCAACGGCTGTTATTTCAGCAGAACCTATGCTTGTAAATTAGAAATGAAATGCAGCTTTTATCTGAATCTGTCTGTAAGCAAGGACTAGCTTTTTCCAAAAAATATTCAGAATTTGATATTACGGTCCCACTGTTCAGAGTTCACAGAGAGCACTGATTTGGTTTTTTCCCCCTGCCCTGCTTCAGTGTTAGGAGAGAGCCTAAGCTGTCTGTATTTACATGTCACAGTTATTTCAAATGAATATTAAAAGTAGCCCTCTAAAGTGCTACACTGCATATTTTTTGCCATATATTTATTTATATGGTCACAAAAAGAAATATTGAAGCTGGGAAGGCTTCGATGGGATGATACCATAGAAAAGATGTTTTTTTTAAATTGACATTGACAAAAAAGAGGTGCTGAAACAGCAACAGTTGGCTAATATCAGGGATAGGCAGTAAACAAGGAATTTAAAATAATGAGCTCATTGTTGTCCCTTATTTGGACTGTGAGAGTCTAAGAATATTGAATTTTAGTCACAATAGAGGCTTTCACTTCTTCAGACAACCTCTTAAGTTTTGACTGCGCTTTTACAAGTCCTTTATTTTGACTCTTTAGATTTAAATGTCACTACACACTATCAAAGCACAAAATGTGACTCCCTTTTGAATACATGGAGGAGTTGTTGTTATTGTGCACAAACTGAAATTAATCTAATAAATAGGACTTGAACCAACTTAGAGTGGTTCCTTTAATGCCAATTAAATGTTCAAGTCTCTGTAATAGGTTGTGATGGTCAACAGTGTCAGGAGCAGCACTAAGATTTAACAAGACAAATACAAAGACAAGTCCTTGTCTGATGCAATTAAAAGGTCATTTGTAACAAAAAACAGTGCACCTCTGTGTTATGATGCACTCTAAAACCCTGAATGAGAATACTCAAAATAACTATTGCTCTTTTACAAAGTTACACAACTGATTGGCAACAGCTTTCTCAAGCAACATAGAGACAAAGGAATGGTTAGATATAGGTCTATAGTTAGCAAGAATACATGGTTCATGAATAGGCTTTTTAGGAAACGAATTAATTAACGCCTCTTCAAAGGACTGTGGTATATAGCCCGTTAATTAAGACTGATTATATCAAGTAGAAAAGTCTTCTTGGAATAAGGTCAAAAAGATAGGTGGATGGTTTAATTGAAGAAACTGGTGAAGGTCAATAGGAGAAAAATAATAAATGCTAGCAGGTTTTACAATTGTTTCTAAGGTTTCCTGTGTTTGAGGATAAACTGGTGCCAGTTAAGGGCAGCAGGTGGGGAATTTTTGTCTCTAGACAGATTTTTTTCATCACTGCTTAGAGCTATAGGAATACATGGGTCTTCTTGTTCTGATATAAGGCACCAAAAATGAACATTAAATAGCCTTATGCAGGATCCTCTTTTATCAGACTATTATTCAATAACTTTTCAATCCCTGATACTGGACTACACAACATTACTAGTTTTCTATCTTATAGTATTTAAGCTAAATTTAAGGAAGTGATTCCGGCAGCATTTAATTCTCTGCCATGTTACAATATAATAGAGGACTGCTATGCTAACTTTAGTCTCTATCAAACTGATTATCTTGTTGACAGTGGTTAAAGCTTATTGAAAGTAACACTCAACTCTACTGTCACGCTAAGAAAGAAGATAATTAAACAAAGGAGGTTAGCTCCATAACTCCCATATTAAAGCAAAAATTAAAAAAAATCAAAAACTTAAAAAGATAGGGCAAAAAATTCCACTTAGCCTGGCATAATGTTCTTCAAGCTTATTGGAAAACCCTCTATAATGCCAGAGTGACCTATTACTCATCTTTAATAGAGGAAAATAAAAACAACCCTAGGATTATGATCTTAATGCTGTATTTGACACTATTTGAAACTATTGACCATCAAATCCTTTTTCAAAGTCTGGAAAATTCAACTGACTTTCAAAGTCTAAACTGATTTAAATCAGATTTATTACATTTATTGCACAATGACTGTATGACAGTGGTAATCCTTAATAGACTCAATAGTTACTCGTAGACCAGTGTTATTCACCTTACATATACTGTATTTCCATTGGGTAATAGTATGAAGAAAACACTTCCTTAAATTCCATTGTCATGTGGATGATACCCATTTGTACTTGACAATGGAGCCTAAATGAAACCAATCAGCCAAGCTTCAAGCATGCCCCAAGGACATAAAGACCTGGATGACCAGCAACTTTCTGATGTTAAATTCAGACAAAACTGAAGTTATTGTACTTCCCAAAAAATCAGAAACAGAATCGTTAATGATAGATGGCCTTTCCCTGGCCTCCAGGGATCTATCCTCTGGATAATGATATCTTTGATCTAGAACAAGACATCTTTGATCAGGTTTTGTCCTTTAATTCCCACAGAAATCAAACTTTAAGGACTGTGTTGTGCCTCACTAACAGACTGTAGACAAGGCCTATTGGCACACCCAAACCCGGAATCAGCTAAGGCCACGTGTTGCTACCTGAGGTAGAAAAAGAACTCAGCTGAGCAACCCCCCATCACGCGGTCTCAGTTGGATAACCGACCAAACAGGCGACCCCCAACACAAGCAGTGTCAGCCGACAAGTGTGGTTGCCCCAAAATCCACGGCTCCCAGTGGTCGTAATCCATCACAGTCAGCCCCAAATCATGACGTCACCCAAATTTATATTAACTCCGAAACTCCCAAAACTCATGCTTCTGGCTTGGACCTTTGCCACGACCAGCGAACTCCTCGCCAATAGAAGTGGCAACAATTACCGCTCCTAAGATTAGACCCCGTCCCAGATGGCGAATGCTCTAGGCGCAGGGAAGTTCCCACTTAGCTGTTCTCCCCTTTGTGAAGTCATGTGTTACCAGCGAGCCACCATTACACTCCAAAGACTTCCTTCCAGCTGACCCCACGTGACAGGATTATAACGAGTCATGTCCGCCATCTTGCTCCACCTCCCCTCAGGTGCACACACACACATATACACTAGCACACACACACACACACAGACACACACAACCACGCCAATACTTTTTGTCATCTGTAGTTGGTAGTCCGTAGTAGTATGATAGGTTCTATTAGACAGAAGTTATATTAATTGGAAATTGATGTTACTTATGTTAATAAATCCTGTTATCTTTTAACGATGATCGTTATGATGATCATTTTTGGGACTATGATGATCATTTTGGGACTCTGGGATATGATATTCGCTTTGTGTTATGATCTACTTATTTAGTTACACTGTAGAATAGAATAGGGATCACTCAGTACATTGTTCCTGTGCAAGTGCCCGCCTGTGCTCAACCGAAGGTCACAGACGAACAGGGTCACTGTGCCCTGATGTGAAAACACCTGCCAACAGAAGATAACATCTATAAGAAGGAACTGATTTAACCCCGCCTGAATGGAAAAATACTGAGCATCGGGTGGCGCAAGAAAAATATATAAACTGTTGCATGCTGTGTGAAACTCAGACATAACTTAGTACGCAAGCGAGTTATGTCTCCAGATATATCTTTAAACTCTTGAATAAACAGAGTTGGTTTTATACAAGGAAAGTCTCCTCATCAACGGACCCGGTGAAGCCGGCGCGCTTCAACAGGACTATATTAATTCAAAATTAACTAGATAGTGGTCTCATAAAAGAGTAATATGTGGAATGCCTATTAAATTTTCAATTTCAATGCCATATGCCCGATCAAGGTTGAAGGTGTGGGTTCATGTACACTCTGAGCAAAGCCCATTGACTAAAATTATGAGATAAGTGCAGCATTAAAGCTATCATTGTAAATGTCTACATGAATATGAAAATCACCCACTATAATCCCTCTAACTCTATCAAGGACTAAAGTTGATGGAAACCCTGAGAATTCAGAAAAAAAATTCAGAGTATAGGCGAGAAGCATGGTTCACTATTGCAAATAGAATTCGTTTTAATGTGTTCAAGGTTGGGTGTGAGAGAGCACTGATTTCAAATGAGTTATGATTGAGTATAGGTTTAGAGTGGATTAATAGACTTGAGTCAAAAATGGCTGTAACTCCATCTCCTAAACTGGTGCTTTGAGGAATGTGAGATATGACTGGGGGGATTGTATTAATTTGACACACAGACTGATGAAATCCTTTCAGTTGGGTTAGAAGCACTTTAAGGATAAGGTGCAGGTTAATCCAAGTTTTATTACAGGGTGTATATACTTAAGGAGTATTTGTCATGCCATGCCATGTGAAATATGAATTAAACAATAAGAAACCTCTGCCATATCAAGTAGTAATAAAAGTAGCAGTAATAAAAGGCTGATTACTATCAACACTGCCGGTCTTTAAGCAGAGTGAGCATGTGTATTCCAGAGAAAGGTATTTGGGGTTGAGTAGATTAATCAGGTCTTTGCTAATTAATAGAAAATGTTGTAGCCTTACAGCATACTGTCTGAAGCTGTGCCTCTGTTTAAACAGAAGGAAGAAGAGGATGGTAGAAATGGCTGTTTGGGCCACAGTGAAGAGAAGAAGGGATGACTTCACCCCTCTACTCAGCCTCTATTGTAAAGAAAACACAGCAAAACACAAACAACATATTAATTAATGTATGACAGCAACTAAGGGGTGTCAGAGAGGACAGAGAATTTACTTATTGCTTTTTATCAACCGAATAAATGTGTCTTATCCTTAGTTACATGTACAGTAACTTCAGTAGGTATTCAGACCATTTCATTTTTTGCACACTTTATTGTGCTTTACTTTATTGTATGGGCCTCTATAAACTTGCATTTTGCATTTAATAACTCTTAATAACTGATCACAATGAATTGATAAACATTTGAATAAAGTTAGTTCTAATTACAGTCCAAGAGATCTAAGTACAATGTAGGTAAACTAGACTTCAATGACTCTAATGCAATAAGTAATTCATAAATTTACTGATGTCCAGTTGATCATTGTGCACACACAGTTATTCAAATTGTTGTCATAGCAAAGTACATCCACAAACGAAATCAACAAAGTAAAACACATGATGATTTTACAAATAATTATCTTTGTAGCATTAAAACTGTAGGTTAAAAGCACATAGGTTGTTACAATATCATGTTCAGGAATCATTAAATTTGCAAGCATGTGCAAATTGTATAAAAAAGTAAACTGTATAATTATGCACATATTGATATATAAACAGTATAAAAAGTAGTAGTATATTGTGGCAGTATATAAAAAAGGGACATGTGAAAGACAATATGATGACTATATTTACATTTATGTTACCTGGTTCAGCTGTTTTGGTCCACTAAAGTTGAGGAACTACAATACATATAAAATGGCTCTGAATGAAGCTGAAAACCAGCACTTTTAATTCTCATGGTCTTTAGTTCAGAGAACCAGTGTGCTCAAAAATGTGTCCCTGAGCTGCATTGATTGTTCTGTAGATATTCACATTTTCCAGAGAAGTTACAACCTTTAGCTCAGTAATTCCACCTGACCAACACACTAGCAGTACCCACGAGGCACTATTTACATTTTAGACTTTAAAATGTTGTTGTTTGGATGACATCAGGGTCATATGAAATGAAAATGACACCAACCTTGGCATAGTGTTCCTCATCACAGTTGCCATGCATCTTGATGCAGGGCACCTCAGGATTCTTGTCCATATCCACAGAGTAGATGATCACAGCCACGATTGACAGCCCAGTAGACACCACACTGACAATCAAACACACCTGTAGCTGATAAAACAAACATTTAAACTTTTTAATATTACCAGTAGTTAAGTAAGCAGTTGCTGCAGTAGTGGGGGTATGCCACACACAAACCGGTTTTAATGTAATTGCTGATCGCATAGGAGCGTGATTATTTGCAGAAGTTTATATCTGAAAAGAGAGATCAGAATCCCAGTTGGATATTAGGTTATGCTTTTATGATCAATCCGTCATCAATTTAAGAACAGAGACAGTGACTTGTTTCCTCACATTCAAATATTTCAAAGGCTGTATTCATCTTTGCCTTAAAATAAAATCTTTTCACTGTCTGTCTTTCTAAGACTGAGAATCTGAACTGAAATGTTTACCTCATATTATTGTGGCTATATCTGTTTAAAGTAAAAACATGTTTGAAGTTTAAGATACATGAGACACTGATCTTTGATTTATCAATTCTCATGTTGTGATTGGTTTACTGAACATTTCAATCATATTTATCATAGCAAAGAGAGGAGATTGTGTTGATAATACTGAGGGAGGATGATTGTATAAAAGCTGAAAAAACTTTAAGATTTCAAAACTTGACTAAATGTAGTTTTTGAGTATGGCTTCTTTAGTCTTATCTTGTTTTACCGTATTTCACTTAGTCAATTAACTCCATTTTGAAATATAGTTATCAAATGCCATTGAGCAAGGTTTTGATTAGACATATTATACAATTACACAGAGTTCTAACTTTTATGATTAAAACTGGGTGTTACACCAGTTAATATACTCAGACAATGAGCTTATAATAATAGGTCTATTAAAAGAAAAAAAAAAAAATGTCTTATCGGTTTGATTTCAGCTTCTGCTGCCAGCAGCACTTTGTCCCCATCATGTTAAAGCTGAATAAATATATTCAAAAATTCAATTTACCAAACAATAGCATTCCTGCACTTTATCAGCCTAGAGGGAAATTCAAGAATGATACTAAATGACAGATTGGGCTAATGTGAATAAAGTGTAATAGTCGTAATAACTTACTGAATCTTTTCTCCAGCACAGTCTCATCCACTGCAGCTGTATTTTATAGGTAAATGTACATTTATTTTCCACAGTTATATTTCTAGCTCCACTGTATTCAAATGGTGGATTTGCTCTTTATTAACCAACTGCCAAGGTAAATCATAGTATCTGGCTCTTTTTTCAATCACTACATATACTTAATTCAGAGTGAAGATACTCAGAGTTGACTGAACTAATTCTAAAGAGCTACTCTGGAACTTAAAACTTTCAGTTTTCATCTCAGTTTTAGCCAGCTCAGAGTTCAGGGTTAGGTTCAGAGTTTATTAAACCTGCATTCTGGAAATAGGCCCCTGGACATAGCTACCCTCTGACTCTGAGTGGTTTTGGCTGGTCACAGAAATTGGAATGCGGTGAATATTTGCAGGTTGTTGCTCATTACTGAGTGAGGAGGCAGAGGGTTGTGAGAACAGGCCTCTCATGTATTAGTAATCAGTAAAAATACTGGAATCATTTCACCAGCTCTTATAGGTGGTATGTGTGATTTGTTATGATTTGACTGATACATTACTAAAGGGATATCACAATGAGTTGGTCCATACCATTGATATTATAGAAGATTGATGTAATTTAATTTTAAAAACAGAAACAATTATGATGATAGCGTATGATGCCTACTGCCTACTTCATGTACTTGGCCAGTAGCTATAGGAAAATACATCACCAGTAGTTACAGCTGATAAATATATATATATATATATATATATATATATATATAATATATATATATTATTTCTTTTTTTTTTTTTTTTTTACATAACAAAGTAAAGTTATTTGAATATAAAATAAAGTTTTGATGTCTTTTTAGATGTTATAAATAGTCCCCCTCTGGAAAATGCAGTGGAATCCCCTGGATATGGGCTTAAACCTGAGTGTTTACTGAACCTAACTACAGAAGCAATACTAGAGAGGAAGGGAGAGAAGTTTAAAAAATATATAAACCTTGCGACTCAAGATAGTGTGTTTGTATATAAGAATGCAGGTATGCACACTATCTAGCTGCACGTGTTCGTGTATGTGTGGTCTATAGACTCACAATCTTCATAGTGCAGTGTTTGTCCAAGATGATGGCGACCACTCCTACTGTAATGAACTGGGAGCACACACACATATTTATATACACATATTCATATTCACAATATTAGTACCCCACTGCTCAGCTCTCCAAACCCTTGCTTCTATTATAATGACATTTTTCACATGATATCAGTAGAAGTAGAAATTAAAAAAGATGCAAAAAGAGCAAAAGATTCCCACATATACATACTGTACACATACACACACACACACACACACAAACAGACTCACCATCAGGCCACTCCACCAGGGAACTCCCAGGCTTACAACCTCAGTGAGCTCAGTGAAGTGCAGAGGAATGGAGTAGGACATGACCATCAGACCTAGCATCACCTGACTCACCTGGCACACATATACAATTTTGGTTTTGACTTCAGACGATATTACAAAGACTTACATGGATTTCCTGGAGATTTATCCTATCCTTAGCCATAGCTAAAATTTAATGATTTATATTATGGGGATCTGCTTTTTGTCTAGAATAGAAGTTTATAAAAAGATTTATATCCCTACCACATAGTGAAATGGGTACACACGCACACTTGCACACATGCACACACGCACACACGCATGCATGTCCAATCCCTTTCTTTTTTATCATCAGTTACCAGAATATCTCAAAAACATGAACATTTCACGGAATTTGACATTCCAAGAGACCGCATGTCGTTTTTTGTTCAAAATCCATTTTTTTTTATTAATTTATTTATTTTTTGAATATATATAGCTAAGGGATATTCACCACACCTTCAAATATTCACTATCCAGGTCTTACCAGATTTAGTACATTTAAAGGAACATTGTAGAGTAATTTATTTTTTTCTTGAATGTCCATAATGTTATGAGTATGATAAAGTATTGTGCACATGATCTGGCAGGCAAAAAATTGCAATAATTCTTGAGCAAATTCACACATTTATTCTTATGATGAATACAGAAGAATTAAAGGATAGCTTCTCAATAGGTGTTACAAATACATGATATATTTAACTGGCCATTTAGGGTGTATTGATTCACTTGTGATGACTAACCTCCCTCTGCTTCCAATCTTTCTGTTAGGCTAAACATGTCTTAGACCTATCGCTCTACCAGACATCAATTTGAAATGATGACATTGATGCTTTCCTCTGACTCTTGGTAATGTTGCTACAACTATGTTTTCTGAAATTTTAGACTTTTAAATTGCTACTTGTATCAATCTAAGACTCACCCCCAGACATTTGGGCTCTCCTCTCTGGATGGCAGTGCGCAGAGCCTGCTGTCTGTCAGTCAGCTTGACGGCATTCACATCCTCCAGCATGTGCACCGTTAGATCCCTAGAGACTGCCACTGCCATCCCCTGGTGACGACAGCAGAATTCACTTTAAGAGGGAGGTATCCAAAGTTAGTGCAGCTATTATAACCTTCAGCTTAACATTGGGAAAACTTAGGAGATCCTCATAGGCTACAAGAGAAGTAAAAGTTGGAAATTACCTCTGGATAGTGTTGGGAAACCAGAAAGAGCAATCCTGGATGGGAAAGCAATGATCCTGAAATTGTAAAGTTTTCTCATCATAGCTTGTAATTTTGTGGAAGCTGAGGAAATCTGGCACTCTAAGTAAAGCCATGGTCCAATTTTACACATCTGTTTTAGAAAACGAGCAAACTTACTCTATTGCAGTTTGGGTTAGTAGTCTGACTACTGTTGAAGAAAATGCATTAGAGAAATATTTTTGACTGCATCTTAAATTACTGACCACTCTCTCCCATCAATATCCTCAATTTATAAAGTTCAGCTTCAACAGAAAACCTTGAATAATTTTTAATAACCGGTAGCTAACGTCTTTCAGAAAATAACCCTGAACTCTGAGTTGACTAGGGATGGAAACTGAAAGTTTTTACTTCCAGAGCAGCTGATCAGAACACTTTAAAAGGAGTAAATTTGCTGAAACTCTTGAATATAAAAACTCTGGTACCTTAAGGCACATTTTGATTTTAGCATTTTGTTTTTGAAGTTGTTTACAGTCTTCATGTTTTTGATATGTTAAGATTGTTTAAATTCTTAATTTAAACAAAAAAAAAGAAACGAGAAAAAGAAATGAGAGGACACAAATAGCTGCCTGGGACTCAAGGAAAATGCATCCAGAAATAAAAAAAATTACATTTAATTGGCATTTTGCAAATTGGGTTGAGAAAGATCAGGTGTGGTCAAAATGCTGGCTATATTATAAAATAATTAGCACTTATTGTAATGTACCATACTTGTATAGTGCTTTTCTAGTCTTTTTGACCATTCAAAGCACCTTTACACTACTGTCACATTCACCTGGTGCATGTTTATACATTGTTACGCACCTACATATTCATACACCGATGACACAAACATCAGGGGCAATTTGGGGTTCAGTATCTTGCCCAAGGACTCTTCGACATGTGGACTAGATGAGCCGGGGATCAAACCACCAGCCTTCTAGTTGGTGGGCGACCGCTCTACCACCTGAGCCACAGCCACTCACAGTGTGTTGTCATCTTCTGGTAGATCACCACCAGCACTTGGACTTTAGTATGTTTTCACCAGGAAACTTTACAAGTCTACATGATTTTCATTAGGTGCTAAAGCACATTGGTATGGTCCTTTGAGACTTTGAGCTAATTCCTGTTTTCAGGCAGTGTAGAGACATTTGTCAGTACACAGTGTTCTCTGCATATTGTCACAGTTCTGTAACACAGTGCATGATATAGTGTTATGGTAACAGATTTTGTGGTGTTTGGTGTATTGTTGTCTCTCATGAAACCACAGGACCGTTTCGTGAAGAAAACAGATCACCTTCTCTGTTTTTGCAGGTAAAGTGTTGCATTCTCCACTTTCTGATTTAATAAAGATTTATTTCCCAAATGTTCAGTTCCTAGTGAAGCCTGGTGTTACACGCTGTTGCAGTTGTGACACTTTTACCCCTTTTATTGAAGATCCAGTTGTTGTGCCTCACTAACAGACTGTAGAACAGGAAGGCCTACTGGCACACCAAACCTGGAATCCAGCTAAGGCCACGTGTAAATAACCAAGGGAGACAAAGAACTCAGCAGAGCATCCCCCCACCACGAGGTCCCAGTTGGATACCTGACCAAATGGACGACCCCCAACGGGCGCGGCGCCCTCCGAACAGCGGGACCATAAAATCTCCACGGATCCCATTGGGCTAAATCCGTCAGAATCAACTCCAAATCGTGACGTCACCCAAATTTATATTAACAGAAACTCCTGAAACTCGTCCCTTCTGCGTTGGACCCTCGCCAAGACCAGATAAGTCCTCGCCAATAGAAGTGGCACCGATTACCGCACCCAAACCTAGACCTCGTCCCTCGTTCTACCCGTTTCACGAAGAAGACAAAGGACACAGATCCTGCTTCTTCTGAGTCGACGAAAGAATTCCCCGCCGTGAGCCGGAATCAAGCACCTCGTCGGAGACTAACCATCTCGTCGAGAAAATAAGTTAGCCGCCGCGCGCACACATAGACCCTCCTTCGCGCGCCTTCACACACACTCACACGTATACACACAACCGCATATATACGACCACACATACACACACACACCCAACCACACATATACTCCTGCGCACTCACACATACCTACCTCAATACTTACACATATCTGACGATCGGTAGCTAGTAGTAAATAATAAGAGTGCACGATAAGATTTATTATTTGAAAGTGTTGATAATTGAAGGTGATATTACTGATGATAATAAATTCTGTTATTTTTAAAGGAGAAGTTTATTTGTGTTTCTGTTCACGTACTGTGATAACAAGCTGGTTGACGAAGTCAGTGCCGATCTCTTTGCCTTCTTATTCACTATAGAATTACCAATATTTCCCAATTATTGGCAATTCTGAGTGATCACCCTTTTTTTGAGACTGAATCCAACATTTGGTTATTGGTCCGGGTTTGTCCCGGTGGTGCCCCGTTCTTGATGATCTAAATTAATCGGATTCTGTTAAATTTAATAATTACTAGAGATTATCCTTGATAATCAGTAATTATCGCTAATAGCCAAATCGTTGCTCCTGCACTGCACAACGGATGGTGCCTTATATGAGGTTGCATCCGAATTCCAGCTATTAGTCCGGGTTTTCCCGGTGGTGCCCCGTATTAGTAATCCTGATTAAGCCGATCCATCCAAATCTTTACAATTATTAATGATTATTTTAATAATCTCAAATTATTGCCAATGACCAAGTCCTGTATTAGGCTCCGAAGCACAGCACAGTTTTGGTAGAGAAGTAATCCAGTGGCACAGCTAGTTATTGTACCGCAATAACAATCTGGTTCATTTGGTGGTAACACCAGTCTGATCAGGAGAATTTCTTAGTAAACCATAGGGTTGGTTTATATTTGTTCAGAAAAGTGACTGTCACTGGGATGGACCCCACACTACACCATATTTCACCTTGGCTATAATCCAGTCAGAGCTTCAAGTAGCACCATTACTGCAACTATCATCATGCACAGATATGAGTGCTACAACCACTCTAGATGATCATTCAATTTTACCCCACACCTTACGTACAAAGCAAATTATTGTGTAAACTTGGTGTTCATTTGAGTTGGACTATTAAAACCTGTGGTTTTTCGGAAAAAAAAACAATTCTGCATGCCTGTCATCTTAGGTAGTCCATCAACAGAGCATCTCTTTAATTACCAATTCATTCTACATATGTAATAGACTTTATACTAAGTCAAACACCAAGGCCTTCTTACCCTGGTGGTAATACAGTGCATTTAGGTTATTGTCTAGGTATTAGAAAGCACAAAAGTGTCATTCCTACCTCTTTTCTCTCTTAGAAGGTATGTAAATGTGTCCTCCTTTTGTAGGCTTCTGACAACTAGAGAGAGAGAGAGAGAGATTGTTCTCTGTCTCTGGATGAGATCCAGCAGAGCTCCTCCTTCACTTCCTCTCCTGGTTTCGTACATTCCAGAAATCATTTTTTTGTTGGGGCTTTTCACTGTTAAAAGTTCATTTGGGGGACAGTAAAGCAAGACTGGTATCATACAGAGACTTCACAGGTATCCTGGTACTTGCAAACTTTTGGGTAAGTATCACACTGCTTTATATGACATTTTTTTGATTATTTAAATGTTATAACAGTAAACAGAAGGTCTATAAATGAGACAGTGGTGCATTTTCTAAATTTGTGACTCAATAGATGGAACACTGACTTTGAGACTGAAGAGCCAAACTTAATATCTGCACTGGTGATGCTCTGCCAGGCCAGGGTTCACTTTTGTTTGTTTTGTGACTTTTTGTCTTCATAGTTTCATGTAATGATGTATATTTGCCTCCTGTTAATATTGTATTTGCCTCCTATATTCGGCAGCTGAATCACAGATCTGTTTACAGTGCAGCCTAATTTATATAAATAAATAATGACTCTTTTTCTCTTCCTACATGCATCATATCTTTAAATATATGCACGTAGCTGTCTATATATATATATATATATATATATATATATATATATATATATATATATATATATATGCACTCTGTCTGCATCCATATGTACCCTGTCTACACCTACATGTATCCTGTCTGTACCTGTCTACACTTTGTCTATGCCTGTATGTACACCATCTATACCTATATGCCCTCTGTCTTTACCAGAAGAAACCCTGTCTATACCTGTATACACTCTGTCTATATCTGAATGTACCCTGTCTGTACTTGCATGTATCTGTTCATACCCATATGCAAACTGTCTATACCTGCTTGTACCCTTTTGATACCTGTATGTACCTGTATGTACCCTGTCTATACCCATATGTCCTCTGTACCAAAATAAATCTAATCTATACTTATATCTATCTTGTTTGGATCTATATGCACTCTATCTATACCTGTAAGTTCCATGTCCACCAATTCCACCAATTTTTCCTCTATCTCTAACTGTAAAGATCCTCTCTGTACATGCGTTCACCCTGTCTATACATGGATGTACCCTGTCTGTACCTGTATGTACCCTTTCTGTACTAGTATGTACACTGTCTCTGCCTGTAGGCTATCTATTTTTAACTCTATCTATCCTGTTTATACCTTTTATGCATCTTTTCTATACATTTCTGTAACCTCGGTGTATCTACCTTCTATATGTTGTCTATATGTGCAGCCTTTTGTACCAATAAAGAAAAAAATATATATTGCATTTCCTACAAATTCTTCAAGTTCTTCTGTGTTGTGACATAAAAAAATGCCTTGTGTGAGTCCTCTGGACTTGCAAGTTTACTCTTACTTAAGGAGATAAACATATTGTTATGAGTTTTATTAGGTATGGGTATAATGATCCACTTGCAAATTTCCAAGTAAATCCCCAAATCTCCTTACCACAACACCCACATGGATAACCTTACAAATAAGTAAAAATAAACCAAGAACAAGTGGAAAAATGTTTGCATAAACAAAAATAACTGACTCTGTTTTTAGTGAGTAAAGGACAAAATGTTCCCATCGCTTTCAGATGGCCTTGTCAGTTTGTTTAAACATCAACCTGTATGCCCCACCCCTTTCTTTCCTTACTCTGCCTACCCTCTTCCTCTTTCTCTCCTCTCCAACCCTCAACATCTGCTTCTCATCCTGCAAAATTCTTGTCTTTCCTGGGAGGATTCTGACATGTGGTTTGATGACCTAACACACTCATGCACACTATCTCTCTGTTCCTTTTTTTCTCTTTCACTACCTCATTTTGTTCTCTATTTCTAAACTCCTTCCTCACTGACCAAAAGATACTCACACTACAGAAATACACTTGCACAAATACAAGACATGGGCTAGTTAGTTTTACTGGCTTCCCTCTACAGTAGTCTGTGCCACGATCATGTAGTCTGTCTCTGGTTTTCTTTGGGTCTATTTATGACTTTTCTTCTATAGATGGTCCTCTTTCTCTTTTATTATAGTTTGCAGTGTTCAAGCATTATTGTCTAATAATAAATTTTTTAGCAGGAAAAGATTCTATTCCTTCAGGTAAACTTTAATGAACCCTCTCATTTTTTAAATCTATTCTGCATATCATAATGTGGACATATGACTTTGAACAGTCTGGTAATATCTACTATACTGATTACATGGAGGTGTTGTAGAGAAACACCACACATGAGATTCAAGTATCAAACCCAGGCTATTATGTCTGACTGCTATCCACCATTAAGTATGGTAATATTGTTACATCACGCATATCCCCTCCTATTATTACAATATAATACCATATTTTATTCAGATTTTAAGCTGGTGATAATTTTATCTTAAGCTTGAAGGAGCTTAAGAAGATAACATTATCAGTCAGTGTAGCAAGGTGTGAAATTCCTAGCTGCTTGACTGCATGCCAGTGGCTGTTACTCAGTACGGATGTTTAATGCTCACTGAATAATACCTAGGATAATTTCAGATGAATGAACACTTCTAGCAACTTCCAACTTAAGTCACAGGTCCCACTCTCCTCACTGCAATAAAATCCAAGGCACCCTTTTAACCATGGTGATGTATTTTAAGACATTAGTGCTGTGTTCACTCTCTTGCTATTGCTGTAACTCCTGCTGTTCTTCATAAAACATTTCATGTGTTGCTCCTCCACTGAGCATCCAGCTGTAGGATCCAAGTCAATTCTTCATTGGAGTGATCACATTATTTTATTATTCTCTGTATTCCCTTAGCCTTATTAGCTCTGTGTTTCCTTTGGGGGAGTGATAAGGTCAGAGCCTACACACCAAACATTTATGCCGTATACATTCAACATTCACATAATAATCTATTTCACATAAGATGTCTGACTGAACTACAACTTTTATAAAATCCAATACCAATACCAGGAAAAGTATGCAAGTAAAAGGGAAGAGGACAAGATGTTAGGTGATAAAATGAATGTAGAGTATTTTAAAATTGCTTATCACGTAATTACAGGGTACAGCAAAATTTCTACTTGAAAGAGTCAGGTAACACTATTGAAATAACAGTGAAAATAGTAATAGTAATATCTATTGTGTCCTAAAATGATGATATTTCAATTACATTTCAACAACCCTTGCCAGCAGTTACTTATCACTGATTTAAATTTAAAAAGAAAACCATTTCAGAGCACCTGAAATAGCTGTACTATAGCCCTTAATATGTTTTTAGTTGTTTGTTTAAAAGGGATACACTCCGAGTTTTGGATGACATCTAGCATTTGTTCCTATGTGGATTGGATGCCCTTATTGTAAGTCACTCTGGACAAAATCAAAAGTCAAATAAATGTAATGTTAAATGTTAAGCCTATAAGTACATGCTGCTTGAGAATTACAATCTAAATATGGAGTGCTTAATGTTACTGTTGTATTTCTTATTATGGCTCCAGGGGAACAAAACATAGGGCTTTACTTTAATCGCACAAGTACAAGTGCAAAGTAGAACCTTATGGCCATATCCACCTGATAATTTGATGTAGATGCAGCAGCTTAAAGTGTGAAGGGGCTAAGTGAAGCTGAATTTTGATAGGAGAGTATGATATTTAATAATTTTACTTCCAGCCAACATCACTGGTCTCATGGTCTGAAAGAGCTGATCCCATCATAGTGACAAATGAAAACAATAACTCAAATGGAGTGTCGCCTCTCCAGAAAATCAAAATGTCATCTAGAAGGTACAGAGTACCATGTATTACCTAAATCACTAATAAACCTTTTTTAAAAGTTAATTAGTACAATGAGGATAGAAACTAATGATTAAAATTTGGTGAAACGGGTTATATGATTGCATCAATCACATGCTATTTGAGTCATAATTTTACTGTATTTGTGATGCTGATGACATTAAAGATTAAATCATATCTTAAATAGTGATACAACTATGTTTCCTCCCCTGAGATCAGTGTGATATAAACAGTGTGATATAAACAACCTGGTGAAGGGCCACAATGGCTCCAAAATCATGATGGTCTATGGATATGACAGCACTACACATGGCGGAATCCTGTCAGTTGTCCTGCAAACAAATTGAAGAGTCAAGTTTAAAGAAAAGGAAAATATAACTTTGGTAAAACTGAAATTTGATACTTTGGACCTATCATCAACAAGGACGGATCTAGATAAGGTGAAGCTTATAACCAACATGCCCAGCCTACATGAAATAACACAGCAGGTCAGTTACAAGGATTGGTTCTTGCCGCGCCTTTCCACATAAATCCACACCCTCACCAGCCTGTTCAGAAAAGGCACTGATGGGATATGAATGCTTATAGATAGAGAGGGAGAGAAGGAGAGAGGAGCTTGGTATATCATGGGAAGTCCCCTGGCAGTCAAGCCCTATGGCAGCACAATGAGGGGATGGTTCAAGACAAGCCTGAGCCAGCCCTAACTATAAGCTTTTCCAAAAAGGAAGGTTCTTAAACAGGCTAAAAACCCTGACCCAAACTGGACCAAAGCTGGAACTGGCTCCATAGGAGTCTGATAACTGAAGCCCCCCCCCCCCCCCCCCATTCTACTTTGGCAGATTCCAAGAACCGCAAGAAAGCCAGCAATCTCGGAGTGCATTGTTCTAGTGGAGTAATAGGGTACTATGAGCTTTTGAAATATGATGGTGCCTAAGAGCTTTGTTGGTGAGGGGGAGGATTTTAAATTCTATTCAGGAATTTACAGGGAGCCAAAGCAGAGAAGCTAACACAGGAGAGATAAGATCTCTTTCCTAGTCCCTCTCAGTATTTGTGCTGCAGCATTCAAGATCAACAAGAAAGAGTTTAGAAATTTATTGGAGAACAAAGTAACAAAATTATGGATTAGTTTTTCTGCATCTCTTTGAGACAGGATGTGCCAGAAAAGCTTGATAATAAGGAATTACAACACTCTTGCCTAGAAGTAACAGAAATATATTTTTAAAGGATTAAAGGATATATCACGATCAAAGATAATGATGTTGCTAGAGGCCAGGACAATGCCATCTAGAGTAAATATATCATTATATATTGTGTTTCTGAGGTGTTGGGGGCCAAGTACAATCAGTTTAACCATATGGAGTTGCTGGTCATCTAGACTTTTATGTCATTAAGGCATGCTTGAGGTTTAGCTTACCTGGTTTCATCAGGCTTTACTGACATCTGTAACTGGGTATCATCTGCATAAAAATGGAAGTTTAGGCAATAATATTTCCTAATATTATTGCCTAACAAGCATATATCAAGTGACTAGTACTAGTCCAAGCAGAGAACCTCACTGAACTCTGTGACATGAGTATATGGAGTATTTATTATTAATTTGGACAAACCAAATAGATCTGAAAAATAGGACTTAAACCAACTTAGAATGTTTCTTTAATGAGGATTAAATCTTCTTGTCTCTGTAATAGGATGCGGTGGTCAATAGTGGATCAATAGAGCTATGATTCTGTTAGCCTGGCTAAAAGAGAACTAGGATTGTTTTTAAAGATGATGCTCATCTATTAAAGATGAGCATCAGGCTGCTCTGACATTACAGAGGGCTTCCCTATATGTTTTAAGACTGTCTTGCCAGGCTAAGGGGGATTCTTCAAAATTAGAAGAATGCCATATCGTTTAAGTTTTCATGGTTTGCTTTAATATGCAGGTTTGGTACTTAAACCATGGTACTAACCTCCTGTGTTTTATTGTCATCTTTTTTAGAGATGCAATAGTGATGAGTGTCATTCTCACTGAGCCTGCAGCACTATCGACGAGATGATCAGTTTAGGAGGGACTAAAGTTAGCATATACGTTCTCTGTGTCAAGGACTAAACTTGATGAAAACTCTGAGAATGCAGATAAAATTTACAAGTATGGTCCAGTAGAGCAGTACATTATAATAAATAGAAAAGGTTTAAATGTTTTCTAGTTTGGATGTGAGAGACTTAGAACAAGGCTTCAAATGAGTTATAATTGAGTTTAGGTTCTGGGTTGGTTAATAGACTTGAGTCAAAACTCCACCTCCTTGGCCATTGCCTCGAGGAATGTAAGTATTGACATGACTGGGGGGAATGGATTAATTTAAGTTAACATAGTTATCATCACACAGCCAGGTTTAAGTATAACAGAATAAATCAATATGGTGATGTAGGGTCAACAGTCCAGGGCAATGGAGAGTGTGGAAAAGAGGTGAAGAAGCGTGTGCAGGCAGGCTGGAACGGGTGGAGAAAAGTGTCAGGTGTGATGTGTGATAGAAGAGTTTCAGCTAAAATGAAAGGAAAGGTGTACAAAACTGTGGTGAGACCAGCGATGCTGTTTGGTCTAGAGACAGTGCCACTGAGGAAAAGACAGGAGGCAGAGCTGGAGGTAGCAGAGATGAAGATGTTGAGGTTCTCTCTGGGAGTGACCAGGATGGATAGGATCAGGAATGAGTACATCAGAGGGACAGCACATGTTAGAGGTTTAGGAGATAAAGTCAGAGAGGCCAGACTGAGATGGTTTGGACATGTCCTGAGAAGAGATAGTGATTATATTGGTAGAAGGATACTGAGTTTTGAACTGCCAGGCAGGAGGCCTAGAGGAAGACCAAAGAGGAGGTTTATGGATGTAGTGAAAGAGGACATGAAGGTAGTTGGTGTGAGTGAAGAGGACGCAGAAGACAGGGTTATATGGAGGACACTGATTCGCTGTGGCGACCCCTAAAGGGAAAAGCCGAAAGAAAAAGAAGAAGAAGAAGAATAAATCAATATGGTGATGTTGTATTTAATGGTTTATTAATACAGCTTTAGATGGCAGAGATCTAATATTTAAGTCCACATTTAATTCATATATTTTGTTGTATTTCTGAAGTAGTATTGTTAATTTTCATTAGGTTTTTATTACAACTCCTCTTCTGTTTATTTTTGCAGTATTTAATATAGATGGTTGGGGATCAGACCCAGTCTCTATGGGATTTTTGCTCTATGAAACTGTAATGGAAGCAAAGAGAAGGGTGTAAGACTGCAACTCTGCCTCCTAGTCTCAACTCTGTGTTGTCATGGTTTTCGTCTACTTAACAACTCAGTCAGATTCCTAGATATAACAGTCACTCCATTCAGCGTGGGATATATGATGTCATTCTTAATCGGACAAGGTCTCTCCCAGAAAGTCCGCAAATGATCTACAAAGCCCACGTCATTTGAAATGCAGTTATACATGTCATTACTGGCCAGAGTAGGCAGGGCCCCAGAGGGAACTATGGAGTCAGACATTCTCTTTGCATATGTACTCACCGGCTCAAAATTAATTTATGTGACCTCTGATTTGATGTCATTACAGCTGGCGTGAATAAAAATCTTACTATATTTACATTTATCCCCAGCCAGCAGTTTTAAATGGGATTCAATGTTGCCCGTTCTGGCCAGGAATATATTTGACTATGGACGCTGGTGCTGCTAACTTTACATTTCTCAAGATAGAGCTGCCAAAAAAAAGAATGGCTTTCTCAGAGGGCATGTTGCTGAATGGGGTGTATTTGTTTGAAGCATGAATTGTTTGGTGGTAAACCATGGGCTGCTGCCTAGGGGTATGATTCTTTTTACAGACAGTCGATCAGCCAACCTAGCATCCCAGTTGCTCATCTATAGATTTGGTTACCAGGGCGTAGAGCCATGTTTGCAATTCACTGATCATTAACATAAAATGAGCAAAAAACTGACTGTTCACAACTACAGCATGTAAAGAAATCCTGCCCACCTCCTGGTCCTCCCCCTAAGAGAGAGACCAATAATGCATTTTAATGTTTTATTGTGTTTTACATTTTAAATATTATTCTGCTGTTTCTGCCAATTTGTTTTAGTATTTTGTGTACTCACATTGATACCATTGTATATTCTAAGACCCTATTTTCCCCAAAATACCAACAACAGTTAGTGTTGCCTCATTTGAAGAAACCTCCCAACTGTGTACCCTTTTTGAACATCATGAATGAGAATTAAAGGTGAGGTCATGTGGCTTTTACTCAGTTTTTCATGACAGTGAAATACCAGAGGTATCTGAAGAAATCACTGAACAAGTGTAAGCTTTGTGTGTGGGGGCTGCAAAATAAAGTAGTACATTGTTTAGCGGGCTTAGATTAGACTGAGTTCAGAAATTCCCCTCCATTCATTCCCCCCTTCATATGTGTATTATAGACCCCTCCATCCTTCTGCTATCTTGCTAAAATACTACAGGAGTTTTCACACACAGTCTCTTTCTGTTGATGATGGATCAAATTAGTTTTACAGTCAAAGGACCAAGGATTTAGGGAGTTTTTAAAATTCCAGCAGAGTTCACTTAACTGGTGATTGTGGAATATGATTTGACAAAAATGTATTGTTAATGTGTGACTATTACTCTAGAGTGGTATGAGCTTGGTTTGATTTGTGGAAAAACCCTCTTCAATAAGAGCTGCTGTTGTATTTGACTTCACATTCCTGTTTTGCAGTAAAATGCCTTCTGACGGGGCAGTGCCAAAAGCTGAACCCAGGTTACATCGCCTCTCTACCTGGTTTGACCCTGAAACTGCTGGGGTGAGATCAGGACAACACTCAGTCTGGCTAGAGTCAATGTTATTTGAATTTCAGGTCTTACTTCCAATAAATGATGTTTCAACAGGATGTAATGCCAGATCTCTTTGTCTGTGTAGGTGGTGACCATTCTCTTGGGGCTGTTCCAGGTGGTGCTGTCTGTACCACTTGCTTATGCTGATCTAAATATTCCAAAACTGTTCATACTACCACTTGTCCTAGGAATTCTAGTATGTACCTCATTACTCTTCAGATTGTCTGCCCCTGCATGTAAATTTACTGTATACAACATTTCACTCATAGGACCATCATCAGGTAAGATTAAGATAGACAAAGATCAAATTATATCTGAAATATAAGTAATATATGGCCCAAATGGTCAGTAAGAGCACTTATATATATGTGTGACAGCTGTACAGTTTCCATCTAGCTGCTCTTTATCTTTCAGGCTTGAAACTAAAACAAATGTACTGAATCCCCAGTTTCACTGATGAAAAAGGTTTTTGCTTTAGCCATCCACTCACTAGTGATTCAAAGTAACAACTGACAGCTCAGCCCCTTACACACAGATATTTACCTCCTTGCAAAAAGCTGATTGAAAGCTGCTTATACGATAAAAATTACCAACCATGTGACATAAGAGCCCTTCAATTTTTGCACAGGTAGATGTGATACAGATTTAATTCAAGTGGATTAAACTTTTGTCCCTCTATCTACATCCAGTAGCCAGGATGAAAAAGTGAAAATATGTTTTAGAAATAAATTCAATTAAAAAATTAAGATCTGAAATCTCATTTTAAAAAATTTTCAGACCCTTAATTCAGTACTTTATTAGAAGCCTCTTTGGCTGCAATTAGACTCAAAACAGCTTTGAGTCTGTTTGAGGAAGTCTTGGTTTTAGGGATGGGTTAAATTTATGTTAGGGTTGGGGGTATGGGTTGGGATTCGGCATTTATTTGTTATGGTTAAGGTTAGAGTAAGGGCCTAAGGTACGCATTATGTCAATGACAGATCCCCATTAATATAGTAAAACAAGGGTGTGTGTGTATGTGTGTGTGTGTGCTTGTTGTTTTGCAGATTGTGGCAGGAGGATCATTCACCATGGCCAATGAAAGGAGCCCCAACAGACAACTGGTAAACTCACATAACAAGCTAATATAAAGACTCATGGGAGATTTTAATCTAATCAAAATCTCAGATATCACCACCTTCTGCTTTTCCATTCTAACAACAAACATTTAGCTGTAGTTCTAGGAATGTGTGGAGGTTCTTGGTGTGAACTGAGGGGGGCAGTGTAGTCACTTTAGTTGAAATAATAATAATAATAATAATAATAATAATAATAATAATAATAACAACAACATCTGTCGCTTATGATTGTGTAATATAATCAGTGCACAGTGTATGGGTTTCTAAAAATCTGATGGATCCCACAGCTTTGGGGTTGTGCCTGCAGTAATTTGGTTGGATTGCTTGGGGCTCTGCTTGCCTTCTGCCTCTACTGCTACAGCCTCAACACTGTGAGTGGTGAAGAGCTGTGCAAGCCCATTCCTTTTGACCATGACTACAGACGTTCACATTATATGTGTCCTGGGGAAGTCCTGACGGTCAGTGTGATCAAACTTTTCTTTTCTTATCCTTTCTGTTTTCTTTTCCTTTCTTTTCTTTTCTTTTCTTTCTTTTCTTTTCTTAAGGCAAAGAACAAGAAAAGGAACTGAAAAATAAAAGCGGATAATAGGATTTAAACATAACCTGAATGATAGGAGTTATAGCAGATAGAGAGATGGTGAGGTGGAAGTATGGTAATGGTGATGATGATGATAAGGAGAAATAAACTGGTGCATAGATACAAAAGAAGGATGGAAAGAGAAGCCTATAATATAAATAAGGAAGCGCATTTAGCCCTGTCTGATGAATTGACTTTATTGTATTTACTGTAGCATCCAATGCATTTTAAAGGTCCTTACAGGAATGGGCTTTACAAACTACAAACCTTGGCCTGGCATTGGTTCTTGCTAAATACTGTATTTGTCCCTGTACAAAATCAAATAACACACTACAATGTAGATCATGGCAGTTTATTCACATCAGTTTGCTTAAGTGTATGATGTGTTTCTTTTCTCCTCCAGGCCTACTGCTGGAGTGTGACACTACTGCTGCTACTCTACAACACTGGGGCTGTTGTTCTGCACTGCCTCCTGTCTGTCTCTGCCCTGAAAGCACTCAAAATAGACTAACACACACACTTTCACACAGGAACATGCTATATATGTTGAATTCCTCCTAATTAGCAGTAGAATTGAAAATCACTTCTTTTTCTCTTACACATATTTGAAAGTTTAAGTCTTGCAGATCTCTGTTTTAGTGAATTTGGTGACTGCAATGAGTTTTCATAATACAGATCATATGAATTCTATTTGAAACTGCCTGTTTATGTTGTCTTTTTATATTTAATGAATGACTGTGGGGATATATGATTTCATACTATGATGAGGAGATCACTTCTATGTTTGTACCTGTAAATTTGGAGCAGGAGCCAGGAGTTGATTAGATTAGTTTAGCATGAAGACCAGGAGTATGTGAAAAGTCGAGGTAAATGAGAAATGTGCTAGAGGGGATTTGCTGGATACAGTGAGTTTTCACATTACAGATCAAATGAGCTCTTTTCGAAACCAAATGTGTCCTGACATCATAAAGTGTGACAGTGGCAGGCAGAAAATAAGTTCTTCTTAGCATAGTCATGTAAATGTGAGGGGAAAAAAACTATATTAACTGTATAGTTGTAAAAATGAGTGGTGAAATATTTTAATCAGAAAAAAAGACAATAAATTGAATTTCTATTTTTTATTGGCTGGCACGTCTCCAATCAATAAAATGAAAAGCAGGTGGAAACACTTACCGACTTAGTTCCTAACCTGGGACTCGGAACCCCAGACAGGTCCCAAGATAAATCAAAAGATGATTAAAGGGATCAAAAAGGTTGAAGTATTTCTGAAAAGTTATGCTGATTTTTTTCTGTCTTTTCTGTGAAATGTGGGTTTACTGTATCCTTCATCTAATCATCTCTCCAGCTCCTTAGAACTCAGGATAGATAGGTGATCAGCAGTTGGAAGCCAGCCCGATCTGGTAACAAGTGCAAAAGACAATAACTTTTAGGATTTCCTTTTTTTATGTGTTAACTCATTAACAAAAATTACTTTTTTCAGCTTAAATTGACACTAATCATTTTTGCCTAGCTGAAAAGGTAAAAAACCCACAGCTTGAAATATTTTTGCTATTATTAATTTGTTAATACAAAAATCTATTCACTTCTCTTCTTCAAGTTCAAATGCAGAGATTTAAAAAATATCATCAATCATTGTTGTAGATGAAAGTATATTTCATGCACAACAATTCCTCCAAAATTAACCTTTTCATGGTGGGATAGATGAAGATGTGACATATGTGACAAAAAGACAAAAGTTAATCATTATAAATCTTCCAGCAGAATCTATCAGCAGACTTGCTCTTTGTGAATATATGTATAGTGTTTTATCTATTCCCATAGATTGGGACGAATGCTGTGCATACACCTCCTTATTTTGTAGTCATTATTTTGTATTGTAATGTTTTACATGTTTTTATAAATGTATAACTAATTAAATATCATAAAGAAAATAATGGGATGGCACGAACATGCACCTATGTACTTTTCAACTCAACAATCATTTTGGAAGCAGGAGCTTATTGCTTTAGAACATGGTCTTTATAGTTTATACCTCTTTATGTAAGTTGGGGGAGGACAAAATAACAAACACCAAACCTTACAATATAAGCCTCACAAATATGGCATTTACTGTATGTGCAAAAATACATGTCTGAGTCAAATGGTGGTTAACTTATGAATAAACCTTCTGGACAAGTGTTACAAGCGTTTCCATTACAAGGCCTGGGCTGCCAGCCGAAGAGTGGCTTCTACCCTTCCCAGGACAACATTAGGCTTCGAGTCAACAGCACATTTTAAGAAGTGCTTCACTTCCTGCTCCTCAGCTACAGTAATGGTCACCTCATATTTAGCTTTTATCCTGCATTTACATTTTACATAAGTTGTTAAGATGCAATCTCTGAGATGGTCTGTGACTACAGTAATCACAGCTTCAAACCATGCAGCAAGGCATTAAACACAAGTGCAGTTACTAATGATGGCAAACCATTGAGGGTAACAAGGGTTTCACTTACTAAAAAGTAATCAAATCTGTCCTTTGAAATATTAGTATGACATTAATAGAGGTTCAAAAGTCATTCACATGCAATGCACCTTTTTAATCTTAGTAAATCATTAGTAAAGTTTTCTACAATAATTCATCAGGTTTGCAATTGTAAATGTTAACAACTGGATCATGTAGCGTTAGTAAATGATGTATTAACCGTTAATAGAGCCATTGATTACAGCTTATTAAGCCTTTATAATTGGAGCCCTATCAGAGAGTGCTACCGTTGTTTAATCTATCTGAGCCTACTCTGTCATCTCTTTTTTCGATGGAGCCTGGTTCTGGTGGTGGTAGGACCTGTAGCTCCTTCAACTCAGCAGGGTGACCGATACCCATCCTCTGACAGCAGTGTAGAAGGATGACTGGTAGCAGCAGCTGGAACATTACCGTCACATACTGGAGGGGTTTCCCTCATATCAGCTGAACACAGGACCCCACCATTACCCTGACATACAGGGGTCAGTACAAGGAAAACGGCGACACTTGAAATAATTACTCCTAAATACGCTGAATAAAATTAATTGTTTAAAAGGTATAAACCTGATTTCATTGTGGCACACCGATGCTGTTACAATATTTTCATTTCGTCACAACACCCCCACAAAGCAGGGAACATAGATTGTTCCTAAAATGGCGGCGGTTTCTGTCAGTGTGGAATGAAACTTTCTAAATTTAAGCGAATA
>CM029114.1:29384658-29459658 GCA_016859345.1 Istiophorus platypterus
CGTCCGTCATCTTGCTCCGTCTCCCCTCAGGCACAAGAATACACACACACACACACACACACACACACACACACACACACACACACACACACACATAAACCAACACACACACATTCCTGCCAATACTTGTCTTTGATCTGTAGTTGGTAGCCAGTAGTTGCCGCATATGACAAGATCTGTTAGACAGAAGTGATATTGATTGGAGATATATGTTACTGATGTTAATAAATCCTGTCATATCTTACAGAGAAGTTTCCCTGGTATTCTTCTGCTTGCATATTGTGATACAAAGCTGGTTGACTGAGTCAGTGCCAACCTCTACTCCCTCTCTGTTCACTCTAAAAATACCAATTTTTTTCCCAAATATTGGCATTTCTAAGTGATCAACCCCTTTTGAGACTACATCCACTATTTGGTTATTGGTCCAGGTCTTCCCGGTGGTGCCCCATTTATTATTCATTTCGATTAATAAGATTAATTAATTGTAATAATGATTAATAATTATCAAAGAGAATCATTAGATATTTATTATTATTATTATTATTAATAATAATAATATCAACAACAACAACAACAACAACAACAACAACAACAACAACAACAACAACAACAACAACAACAACAACAACAACAACAACAATAATAATAATAATAATAATAATAATAATAATAATAGGATTAATAATTAATGATTAATGATTATTAATAATTATTAAAATAATGATAACTAAATTTCGCTCCTGCACTGCACAACACTATACTTTGCACCTGAGACTAAAATTTTTTTTTTCTATTACCCTACATTGAGAAATACAGTTTTCAACAAGGCCTCTTTTGAACATTCATATCTAGTTCTTGAATAGCTAAAGAGAACTTTAACTAAAATAAGTTATCAAAACTGCAAAAATTTATATTTAATTCAGAAATATCTAATCGTGAAACGAGTAGACAAGATGCTTAATATGACCAAATGCCATCTTTTAGCATTTAACAGTTTGTTAAACTTTGTGATACTGACACATTGAAGTGCTGATGTTTGTTATCCAGCCTTTCACCCCACAGAATGATATGAGAATGATTATCCCCCTGCATTTAAAGTCGTCCACAAAGTGCTTTAAATGTAAAGTTGCCATTACTTGATACCTTTCTTTCTTCACTTCAGATCCAGAACATCCAGCTGGAAAGAGAGATGGCGTTGGCCTCAAATCGCAGCCTAGCTGAGCAAAACCTGGACGTGAAGCCTCGTCTGGAATCACAGAAGGAGGTGCTGGTGGAGAGATACTCTCAACTGGAGGCCGTCAGAGAAACCTACAGACAACACTGCTCCTTGAGAGGTTGTTGGGGTGCGGGGGGGAGGAGGGGGGGGGTGTTAAAGTCTTCTTTGTACTGGTTGATATTACACATAAGACAGTATTGACTGGAGGGGAAAATTTCCAGCTTGTGTCCAAGCCAAACTGGCTTGGTTTTGCTTCAGAAACAGCATTTTTGATGTCACCCCACAAGTTCTTGATTGGATTAAGGTCCGGGGATTGGGCTGGCCACTCCATAAAATTAATTTTGTCATTTTGGAACCAAGATTTTGCTCGTTTACTAGTGTGTTTGGGGTCATTGTCTTGTTGAAACACCCATTTCAAGGGCATGTCCTCTTCAGCATAATTCAACATGACCTCTTCAAGTATTTTGATATATGCAAACTGATCCATGATCCCTGGTATGAGATAAATAGGCCCAACACCATAGTAGGAGAAACATGCCCATATCATGATGCTTGCACCACCATGCTTCACTGTCTTCACTGTGTACTGTGGCTTGAATTCTGAGTTTGGGAGTCGTCTCACAAACTGTCTGCGGCCCTTTGACCCAAAAAGAACGATTTTACTCTCATCAGTCCACAAAATGTTCCTCTATTTCTCTTTAGGCCAGTTGATGTGTTCTTTGGCAAATTGTAACCTCTTCTGCACATGCCTTTTTTTTATTAGAGGGACTTTGCGGGGGATTCTTGTAAATAGATTAGCTTCACACAGACATCTTCTAACTGTCACAGTACTTACAGGTAATTCCAGACTGTCTTTGATCATCCTGGAGCTGATCATTGGCTGAGCCTTTGCCATTCTGGTTATTCTTTGATCCATTTTGATGGTTGTCTTCCATTTTCTGCCTCTGTCTCTGGTTTTGCTCTCCATTTTAAGGCATTGGAGATCCTCTTTATAAGTTTTCCCCTCTCCAATCAACTTTTTAATCAAAGTACACTGTTCTTCTGAACAATGTCTTGAACGACCCATTTTCCTCAGGCTTTCAAAGAGAAATGCATGTTCAACAAGTGCTGGCTTCATCCTTAAATAGGGGCCACCTGATTCACACCTGTTTTTTCATAAAATTGATGACCTCACTGATTGAATGCCACACTACTATTTTTTGAACACACCCCTTTCAACTAATTGCCCAATTGCACAGCCTTAAGAGCGTGCATATCATGAATGCTGGGTCTTGTTGGTTTTCTGAGAATCTACTGCACCTACTGGTAACTTGTGTGCCATGTAGCAATAAAAAATATACTAATAACAGTGATTAATCTGGTTTGTCACATTGGACTGCTATTATTTTGAACACTGTATAACAGATAAAAGCAGGTTACAGTGTTCACCATAGACAGCTGAAGTCATAATGTTAGATCCCATCAGCCTTGCCCCAGAGTGGGATGCTAGCAGGGCTGAAATGGATGTCATACACATGTTGGATCAGTAATTTTTTTGCACTGGGGTTCTACTCGCAAGATATTTGTCCAGGTAAGCTTTCATTCCATCACACCCTCCCATATCAACCTTGCTGTTATACCTGCCATTCTGCTTGCTCTTACTTTGTCCTCTGCTGCTCTTACTTCTTCCTGAACAAGCTGCCTCTTCTCACCAGCCTGGATCTTGTTGTATTTAGCCCACTCCTTCTTTCGCCACTGCTCCCACCACTGCCTTGGGCCTCAGCCCCTCTTCTGCTGTCTCCAGCTCCCATTTCCTGCCAGTGCGGATTTTAATATTGGCCGCAAGGCTTCCAGATCTTTGGAGTCTTGGTACTTGCAGGATATTATTCCTCCTGTAAGGAGCTGCGCTGCTCAGGCTGTTTGGTAAAAAAAGCCACTAGCGAAGGTATCCACTGATCTTCCTTTCCATTAAGTACATCATACACCAACAGAGGCCAGAGAGTTAGGGGCAGGAAGCCATGTTGTTAGATCCAGGAATTTAATTTTCCCAGCAGCCCTGACTTGTCCACTCTGCTGAGCCAAGTCTCTAGCTCCTTATTGGATGTCTGGAAGGCAGCTACATGTCTGAGGCTTTAGTCAAAAAGTTTTTCCAAACTCTTGACTGGCTTCTCAGTGATAGCCTGTATTATGGTGCCTTACACGGCGAAGTGGAATTTGTCGGACACTCTGCTTCTCTTCAAAACAAGTGACCTGGACCTTTTCAGTCCTTGAAGTATCCATCTACTACCTGGCACAGAAGCTGTGGTGACAGTGAGGTCATCCATGTAGGCTCTCATGGGGGGCAGCCACATGCCAGACCTAGCTAAATGGCCTTGCACTCCACCTCTGCACTTTTTACAACCATGTTTTTGGCAAGGTCGAAGAGGGTAACTGATATTGATGCCCTTCTCCAGCCAGTGCCAATTTGATATTATAGCCCAGAGGTGATTCTCAATCTGAAGTTGTATTGATAATCCAAGATGAGGTCCTTGATCTTACTGGGAACATTGCGCTGGTTCAGTGCAGCCTCTACCAACTTGTATGGTATGGAACTAAGCATTTGTGAGGTTAAGCGACAGCACAACCAGATCTCCTTTCCCCTCACGTGCGTCTCTAGACGGCTGGGTGACTGCTCCTGTGTGTTCCAGGCAGGCTGGCAACCTTGGAATCCCACCCTTCTTCACTAAGGTGTCGATATTGTTGTTCTTTAATGGAAGTCTGTCAGTCACCAGGACAGGACACTGAAGAAAATCTTACCTTCAATACTGAGTAATGAGATAGATCTGAGCTGCTCAAGGTTTCTGGAATTGTCTTCCTTAGGAATACACACCCCTTCAACAAATCTCCATTGCTTGCTCATGACCCCTCTGCGCCAGATAGTTCGCAGGAGTTTCCAGAGGAGTTGGAGCAGCTCTGGGCGGTGTTTGTAGACCTTATAAGGTACTCAGTTTCCAGAGGAGTTGGAGCAGCTCTGGGCGGTGTTTGTAGACCTTGCAAGGTACTCCACTTGGTCCAGGAGCTTAACTGGCTATAGCTGTTTTCCTCACCCCTCTTGGATTTCTTTCAGACTCGGCTCCCTCATGTCTAAATTGACTTTCTGGGGCTGATTGGTCGAGAAGGGCTCTCTTAGGTTCCAATTCTGGAGCGCTCATGGGATCCTGCAGGGTGGTGTGGCAAATTAGTCTACTTCTTCCTTTGAGAAAAATGAAGCCTAAAGGCTGACCACTTCATTACTATAAGCGAATAATTAAAACAACATTTGTACAGGAATGATTCTGTCCAAACTTTTTGATCCATATAAGTGACTGGTCATTGTAACTGTGATCACTGTAAATTGTTTCAACTTTATTTGAATCACTTATGATGTGCTTATTAAAAACTTATAGCCTATAATCACAACAGACCGTCTGAAGTAGTTTTCCTTGGGCTTCAACAGAGGGCACTCTTAAAATTCACTGTCAGCTTGACTTATGGATGCCCTATTGATTTTCCAGTAAACTAAGATAATCAAAACAAATGGAGGAATACATTAGCAAGGAAAGCCCTGCTGATCAGATATCACAAACATGAAATATCGACAGAAACACTGAGACTTGTTGTACTCTGCCCCTTTGTCTCCACTCACACTAACCATTATAATGGTTTCACTGCATAGTTGCCAACAGTCTGTCAACCCCAATGAACAGTCACCCATATGAACACAACCAGTTTTTTTCTTTGCCCTGCTGAGATGTATATTTATCTTGCTCACTCTCTCTTTTGCTCTGTTTCCCTCCTCCTCTTTTAATCCTACTCCTCCTCCTCAGATGGGATGGTGGGTCAGGTGTCTCCTGAGGCATTGTTCTCCAGACTACAGGCAGAGGGCAGAAAAGCAGAAGCAGAGTCAGAGGTAAGTGCATAACTACTGAACATCATGCACAAGGGCACATGCAAAAAATGTGTGTGAATTTGTAACTTCAGTTACACAGCCATTCTGAAGGGTCATAGATGACTATCTTAGAGTATAATTCTTTGCAGATTCACCATTATGATCATATAGGGGTTATCATGTTAAGTTATAAGTTTAGGAGTCCAATTTCAGGTCTGAAACTTTTCATGGCTCAAGCTGTTTACTCGAAGACACTTATTTGCTATTAAATGCTTTTGAGCTGAACCAGGACATTTAAAATACGAATGGCTGAAACTAACCGATTGACTGATAAAGTTACACCATTGGTTAGCTAAATGATGCGTGATTGAGTGCTGATGTTACAGCATTGGTCGTTGCCCTTTCAAAATGAATTGGCGCAAAGTTTTTTATTTTGTCAACCGGAGGAGCATTTGCCAGCGTAGAGCATTTGTCACCAGATTTACTTACTTTTCACACCTTTTTAGTGACTTTTCTTCAAAAAAGTACCTAGCGGGAGATCCAATCTCACTTTATGGACAAACCTTACCTAGTTTCTTTTGAAGAAAGTCACCAGTATTACCCTGCGAGTGCAAGGTAAGGCTTTCCCTCTACAGACAGACCTTTACAGTTCCTTTCCTTCTCCATAATCTTCTCTTCTCATCTTTCTGGTACAATTAATATTAATATTCTGATACAATCTGTCCGAATAATCTCGTTCCAGAACTAGGAAGGCGTTTTTTAAATTTATTTTAAGTTTAATCGTGTCTTTCTGTTCTTAAGTGCTACTAGTGTATAGAGGCAAAATTGCAAAAATTGTGACACTGATAATTATGCAACAAATACTTTTGCGCTAAATATGTGTCTCATTCAATTGACCTCACATGTGTCAGCTTATATGGATGTGAATGAGCTTCTAGCTTTTTTTCCTCTGAGTGATCATTTTAAAAGTAAATCTAGCTGAAATAACTGCACATTTTGTGTTTATATTATTTCAGTATCTATTATTTCAGGTTTTTTTATTTTCCTTTCTTTAATTTACCTATCATACAAAATTTGTTTATTTTGCATATATTTCTGAACATGCCCCCATTCTTGTTTGAAGCCTCAAAAGGTTGATTTGTTGTACAGTTGGCTACTGAAAAAGGATGATAACTGATGTTTACAATGTCCTTGGTCTGCACTGTCATGTTAGATCATACAGCACAGTATGTCTTTTTTTTACCTTTATCATTGACATGGTGAGAAGCAGACACCCTAGTTGTGTAACGCTGATATGAGTCTCAAATTTTAGTAGTGATCATTTTGTTTTTGCATCTTCCCAAAGAAAATATGTAATGCAATTAAAATTATAAAGAGAGAATATGTTGCTCAAGAGTAATGAGTTATAATTAATTATAATCTCTTAACTGATTTAAAAAACTATTTGATTCA
The DNA here is from genome assembly GCA_016859345.1 of Istiophorus platypterus. Classification (NCBI taxonomy): domain Eukaryota; kingdom Metazoa; phylum Chordata; class Actinopteri; order Istiophoriformes; family Istiophoridae; genus Istiophorus; species Istiophorus platypterus. The sequence continues at coordinate 29,391,213 of CM029114.1, forward strand.
CATTTTATCCGTAATCATGCAGCCGTAATAGCTTGATGTGCTCAGCAGTATCTATCACTGTTACTGGAAGTGTGTGTGTGTGTGTGTGTGTGTGTGTGTGTGTGTGTGTGTGTGTGTGTGTGTGTGTGTGTGTGTGTGTGTCTCCAGGTGCTAGCTGATGAATTTCTGGAGGGCTCTCTGCTGTTGGACTCCTTCCTTGACCGTTTCCTTTCCCTGCGCTCACTCGCTCACAAAAGACGGGTGCGGATAGAGAAACTCCAGGAGATCCTGCGACAGAGGAGTGATGGTATTCCCACTGTAATTACATCATCAGCAGGCATCAGCCAGGACCCCGTCTCCACACCCTCACCATGGATTCAACACACAACAATAACAACGACAACAAATCAACAACAGCTGAACTCCAAACCTCAGTCCTCCAGTTACCAAAACACCCCTCAGCCAGCCTCCTCATCTGTAGTATGCTCCACCGGCCTCCCCTACAGCCCCTACCCTGTCTCTCCACCTAACCCTCCCCCTGCAGCAGCGGCAGCAGGCTCTGGCCCAGCCAACTCTGCGTCACAATTCCCTCCATACCCAGGTTCCAGCTCACCTTTCACCCCAGCAGGGAGCTACTCTGGCCCCAGGCCCACTTTTGGGCCTCCGGCTTCAGCCACCTGCCCTTACCCGACCCAGCCCTCCTTCCCTGCCCCACACCCGGGCTCAGCATTCGGCCAATACACCCCCAGCCACCCCCAGAGTGGCCCGGCACCCTACCCAGCCTCCTACAGCTATGGCGGCTACAACTACCCTGCCGGGCCTACCTATTCCAGTTCTCAGTCACCAACAGGGAGACCCATCTATAGACCGGGATATGGAGTTCCACAGCCGTACTCCTGAAGGCACTACTGCTCCTGTGTCTCAATTCTTCTAATCAATTCTTCCTTTCTTTGCTGTCTCACCCTTTTATGCTCCCTCCATGAGCTCTCTCTCTCCTAACCCTAATTCCTTCCCTTCCTCTTGTCTTTTTAACTTTTCTACCCTCACCCTTCCTGTCCTACTCCCACACTTAAGAGGTGTCTTGCTTTACTTATCTTTGTTGCACTATTTCTCTCTTTATCTAAATATAAGTCTAATGATCTCTCTGCCTTTCTCTCTTTCTTCTTCCCTTTCTCTGTCACCCTACGACCCACCAACTCCCCCACACTAGTCTCAGGTTGTTGCGTTGTATTTAATGTTAAAACACTTGTATCTGGTCCTTCATACACTCACTCTCTTCTTTCTCTCCATCATTCCCTCCTACCTCCTCTTCCATTTCATATGTGTGTGTGTTGCTATTTGGCAATCAGAAAGACCTTATAAACACACAAGTGCACTCCCCGTTATGACATGTCAGAAATCAGTCTTTGTAAAACGACAACAGTGTCCATTAGCTGTATGACCAGAATCTGTCTGCTTCACATTGTCATTCAAGAGCACAGTCTGCACTAAGAAACAGCTCATAATGGAAAGTTCATGTCCTAGTTTCATCACCCTACAGCTCAGAAAATACAAATGAATTGTGAAAAGTTAAAAAAAAAAAAAAAGTGAATGTTTGTCACATAGTACATCTCTTATATTAGGTCACTTGTAGGTGCTGGGTAAAAATTATTGGCACCCATGAGTCTTTAATAAAATGTCCTTACTTAATAACAACAAAGAAACATCAGTTAAACGTCAATTATACTTTCATGCATAATGATGGAAAGTATAATTGACTTAATTATTGATTAACTGAAATTATTTCCTCAAACAAAATATGGAAACAATTTAGAGTCACCTTTGCTTAATTTGTAATTGAAAACCACCTGAATTAACCTATGAATGACAAGATAGACATGAAAGCTTACTGAAAGAATCAGATGTGCTCATATAAAAAACAAAAAAATTACAAAGGCTTACAAGGCATTTGTCAAAAATCTCAAAAGCCCTGTTTCTACAGGTTGTAATATTATCAAGAAGTTTCACAGTCATAAAGCTGTTAAGACCCTTCCAGAATATGGTGCTAAGAAGAAACTCAGTGAGACAAGTTTGGGAAGGTTGATTTGGATTGTGGAAAAAACACCACACAAAACATCTAAAGAGCTCAAGGCTGACCTTGAGCAATCTGGAGTTGAGGTTTACCATAAGCCACCCACTAAACCAAGCAGGGCTCCACAGGTGAAGGCAAAGTAGGACAACAGTATTGAAAGGAAGACACAAAAAGGCAAGACTAATGTTTGTAAAAACTTTCATAGATAATCCAAAGTCATTCTGGAATAATGTTTAACCCAAGGTAGAGCTTTTTGGGAATGCAGTGCAGGGTTTGTTTTTTTATAGGCAATGAAAAAAGGCCTATAAGGAAAAGAAAACCCTACCAAGGACTAGGATAATGTTGTGGGGCTGCTTTGCCGCTTCATGTGCTGAAGACATTGAATATGTCATAGGAATGACTAAATCAGAATATAACCAAGGTATTTAGAGCAGAATGTTTGAGGAAAAGGTCTTGGGTCTTTCAGCAGGACAAAGAACCAAAGCACACACATCCAGCAACACAAAAGAATGGTTGAAAAGGAAAGATGGACTATTTAATCCGGCCACTAATGGGTTCTGACCGAAATCCCATTGAAAACCTTTGGAGAGAGCTGAAATCTTCCATTGCAAGAAGGACACCTGCAAACTTAAAAGAGCTTGAAGGCATAGCAATGAAGAATGGAAGAAATCACCACTAGACAGGTGCATGAAGCTTGTGGATGGCTACAAGAAACATTTAGAGGCTGTCCTTGTTGCCAAAGGGTTTGCAAATATCAGTAAGCTGGTACCAATATTGTGTCTGAGGTACGTTTTGTGTTTGTAATATTTTTCTATTATGGAAGTTTTGTTTTCTTATTTTCCTTTGTTCAGCAAATTAGGGCATTTTATTAAGATGTTTTTATCATACAGAAGTGGATGATTTGCATTTATTTCTGAAGATAAATCTAAATTCTGTACTTAAAGTTCAGGGATGCCAGTAATTTCAACTAGGACTGTAAGATGCAGGGTTTTGAGGGGAACCATATTCTCAACTGTAGCTAGCTCGTTTATCAATTCCTGCAGACACTTACCTAATCGAAACAGAAATTGTATCCAGTGATAAAAGTTGCAAGTCAATTTCATGATGTACGGTTACCTGTGGACACTGGGCAAAATAATTACCAGTAACCCCAGAAACAGGTCACCGTTTATTTTCTTTAACCAAAGATAATGACACTGATTTGTTTTATTTCCTTGAATTTAATGTTTACAGAGGAATTTAGCAATATCTGCGCTTCCCTCTCCATCATTGTAAAGGTCTGCTGACAGCAGAGAGTGGCAGAGCAAATGTGTTGATCAAGCTTTGAGACAGTGACAACTCACAGGGCTAGTTGGTGGGCTAATGTAGCTGACGAGCAAGCTGCTAACACTGTGAACAATAGCTGTGTACCCAGCTTCTTTTCAATTTTCTCTGACCCTGATTTTTCTTCTCAGGATTTTTTTTATCATTTCACAAAAGAGAGAAAAATGCTCTCTAAGCGAAAAATTTTGTCAGCTTAGCTGCAAACAGGACATGTACGCTAACTAACTCTAAAAGCTCCACTATGTTTATCAGTTAGTCTCTAACTGTGTTTGTCTGCTGTTTGCTGCTGAGTAGGCAATAGAATGATACTTTATCAGACCTTTTTCTATGAAAACAGCTGGCATGGTTGCTGCTGGAAGCAAGGGTGTTGAAAGTGGCATTTGGTTGGAAAACCAAGAAAATGTGATAAAAGAGGCTTTTAAAAGACTCAACAGAGCATGGTAAACATAGTCTGTTGAATCATCATTGCATTTGGTTACGCATAGGCTTCTGATCCATTATAAATTAAAAAACAATATAAGGTGCAGCTTAAAGAAATGGATGGGTCTTTAGTAAACTTTTAAAAAACAGAAAAATTGCAGTGTATTAAAAAATTTAAAACCTTTCCCAAGTTATTTCTCCATTCCTTGATAATAAAGATGGCAACTGGACATATAGGGAGCTTTCATTTTCGGTTGTTAGCTATCTTTGGTACCATATCATCCATTTGTATTTCATGTATTTAGCTTACTCAATAAAAATTACTCACAGCTAGAAAAATGAGAGAGGAAGTATTGGCAGATGTTAGAGAATGTATGGCTATGGAAGGTAGATGTTTGTTACAGTGTACATTAGATATCTTAGATTGCCCACCTTTCCAATTAACACCAACTGAAATAAACTAATTTAGAGTCTTAAAGCTCTCTTCACCTTTCAAATGTTACTTGTTTAGGGGACCTGGTAGGAGCAAATTCACTGAGCCAGCCCTGTGTATCAAAAAATGCAAATCCCCACCGATGGAGTGTGTTGTTTTGTGCCAAGAGCCAGTAAAACGAAAAAGTCTTATGGGTTTTAGAAGTGTTAACAGTGCAATATAGATAGTGTGATGTATATGTAGGGGAGAGTTAGGAGAACTGCAGTCCTGTAGTAACACCCTGACTTGAGACAATGATACCTGGTGGACACAGAGTAGTTTGAATCAACACACAACCAAACTTTGTTTTACTTCTTAGTTCCTACATTGTTTGTATTCTCCTCTCCAACACTCCTCCATCATCCCCCATTCTTCATAGCCTCTTCCTCTGTCCTTGCCTCCATCACTCTCCTCCTCTCCACAACTGCTTGTTGAACATGAGATGATGCTTGATAATGATAACCAGATGAAAATGGTTTTATATCTATAAGTTCACGCTATCACTTGGAATACATGTGGTCTGTATAGTTTAATGAAGTGAAAATATAAAGGTTGGTGATCAGTTCAGCGTCAGTTGAATCAATTCAAATAATATATGTATATATAGGGAACTGCAATGAGGGTAACTGATGAAAGATCATTAAATGATGTAAATGATGTAAATGACATCCCACTTCTCTAAATTTCTATTAATTACTACTTTGCATAATCCATCTAAACAATCGTTTTTCAATCTTTTAAATATCTTCTCAGCTACTTCAGAGCAACTGTAAAGCAATTATGCAGTTAAACATTCTCTGTCCATATATTATTGGAGTATCCCAGTCAAGCACTCAAGTCCTAAATTTTCTCCAAGCTCAAAACATCATCAGTGAATGAGAGGATTGGTAGGAATTCTGTGATGTTCTAACAATGGCAGAAGAAATTTATCTAAAATAAAGTGCCAGTATTGTCAAATATATAATGTATATATGAATTTCAACATATTAAGTGTTTCAAAATATCACAATATTCCTTTCATCAATGAAACAACCTGTATCTTGAAGTGATTGAATTGCATCGAAATTGGCCCCAGCCTTTAAAATACCATACTGCTATTAACATTCTCAGGTTCTTTTTTTTTCTTTTTTTCTTTTTTATTTTTTTTAATGGGACCCAAAAACAAATGGTAAATGGATTGCACTTATAGTGTAGTCTTATCAACCGCTCAAAATGCTTTACACGAAATGCCTAATTCACCAATTCCTATTGCATTGCATTCACATACACACTTTGTTATGACACAGCCATCAGTGGCAATTTGCCCAAGGGTACTTTAACTTGTAGACTGGAGGAGCCGAAGATCAAACCCCCATCCCTCTGGTTCGAGGACAACCCATGCTACACTCTGAGCCACAGCCCACCAAAAACGAAGTAGAGGAGTCAGAAAGGGATCTTAAACTGAGAATAATCAGTCATTAAATTATAATTAGAATAGATGAAGAAAGTTCAATGGTAGTTGGGCTGTAGCAATTAGCAATTGTGTGATTGAAAAAAATGGCAGTATGCCATATACACAACCACAGAGGAGCAACACAAGTTTTATCTGAAGTTAATTTTTATTTCATGACACTGCATGTCAGATATTGTTTCCCAGAGAACAGAAAAAATTAAGATGTATTTCTAGCCATTAACTACTACAGCACCATTGTTTTTAATGGATTAGTATGTCAAAAGACTAATGGGATCTGTAGTTGTATTTGTAGAGGAATGGGTATATTGGCACTACATTTCCCATCGATCACTTAACTTTGAAGAGTGGGTGGTCATGTAACAGCTTTCTTTTGACAACATGGAAAAATCTCATCTGACAAGGTGAGAAAGTGTGAACAAATTAGGAAAGTACAGTAGTTATGTTTCTGAACCTTACATCTCTAAACAAAACATGGCTGACGTTATGGGCCAGCTCTCTAGACTCAGAAACGTCAAGATCATTCAGCAACATTTCGGAATAGCTTTGTATTTAGCACTTATACACTGGCTGCACTGAGAGAAACAAAGTATTGTAGCAGTAGAACAGAGGTTGGGGTGTCATTCTGACAGGCTAAACTGCTCTATGCTGTCTAACCTGGGGATCAACAAATGTTTAGAAAAGAAGACAGTGGTAGTTTGCTTGTTTATATAAGTAGCCACATCAGTTATTTTGGGTTGAATTCAGAATTGCCTTCTAATTCGGCAACCTTTATAAAGTGTTGATAGGGTGTAACTAAAAGAATCTTGGTGTGATAAATAATGTAATAATGATTCAAGGATGAGTTTATCTATGGAGCTTTCTAATTTAGAAGTAATAGATTAGAACAACTTGTTGGGTTGCCAGTTTGTAAAAAAAATCTATAGACCAGGTTGCAGCAAATGTTCATAAACCCATCACTCAGTTGTGTGAAAAGTTCTTATTGGCTCTAGGCAACTTTCAAACAAATGATTTTCTAAATCAGGTTGCAACATTAAAATGTCTTAGCTATTAAATCAAAAATCACTTTCCAATTAAATGCAATCAGTCATGTAAACAGGAAGTCGCCAAAGCATTGAGCGCTGTATCTTAACTTTCAAAAGTGACAGTATAGGGCCCAAACTCTATATATAACTAACTGCCAACCCTTTAGGATCGAGTTAGGACTTTGTTTTGTTTTTTTGTCTACTTGCATGGGAAAATATCTGACTATGCTGATCCAACTAACACCATTAGATCATGTAGTATAACAAAACATTTTGTAATTTGCGGTATATCAGAATATATTTGTGAAATGTAATTTAAATTCTTTTCAGTTCACATAAGCATTTTGATCAAGTGTCGGGTAAGACAATGTGAGCATATCCTGTTAACTCTTTAATCTAAACAGCTCCTCTGTTTTCTCAATTAGACCAAGCTGCAGTTCCACCTGTAGTTAGTGGCTGTACATATCTAGTAACAACTAATCTCTGCATAAGTACTAGGTCTCCTAACAAATTGATTTTATGTAACTTATTAACATTTAGAGCTAGAGACTGACTTATTAGAAAATGAGAGATCATGAAAATATATTAATGGATTACAAATAGTTATAAGAGCCTTATTGCCATAACAAAGATAAACATCAGCCAAACTGCCAACCCACAGTTTGTTCTTATTGTAAGATTATAAGATTATAACTGACCATTAGCAAAGGATTAATTGACCATTAATAAGCCTTTAGATTTGATTTTCAAACTCTATAAAAATGGGGCGCCTTATTAGACCTTGTTCACTAACAAAAGAAAAACCCAACAAGATCTATCAACAGAGGCCTGCACTACGAAGCAAGTTCAACACACTAAGGCACACTAATGTCTGATGAAGTCAGTCTGACTGGCTTGTTCATTTATAATCTTGGGAAATATTGAACAGTGTGTGGGTAATTTTTCTATTAAATAATATTGGGGAAATAGGTTTTTATCTCCAAATATCATCATAGAGTTTCCTCATGTTAATCTGAGCTCAAGGAGGTGTCAAAGTGTTAAGTGTTAAATTAAAGACTTAATGCAATTAAAATTGAGCTGTGATAGTTTTATGTAGTTACTTAATTGGATAAATTCTCCCTCTGTTTGTCAGAAGCTGTCTTATAAAATCAGAGTCACATATAAAAACCTCAAACAGCAGAACAATTCAACTGATCTGTATAATATTTACTGCTCTTTATTATTTGTCATTTTACTGTAAACTCTTCTGTCCATGTCAGGATCCTGTAGGAATGATGACTGGTTTTCCTGTGATCTGATTGGTCAGTATTTGGGCTTTTTACAGGTTTTGCTCTTTTCCTGTGAAGTTAAACTGCTCTGGAGCAGGTTAGGCATACAGCACAATTTACCATGGTAATGTACAGGTGAGCCACCGTGATAATCCCCCAAAACCCAGGGTTAAACCTTAAATTACCTGCTAACCCCAAATTCTGCCATGTAGTACAGGCCTCGGGTCGGACAGATCATCTAGCACATTGCATGTGATGGTGCACGCCAAATTTGAGCCGCTGTCAAGCTCCACATAAGCTGCTGCCACAGAGCTCCACATGATGGCACCAGCTGACAATCCTTCAGCTGACCCCTCCACCTCCATCGGCAGTGAGGAGGAGTAAGGTTTTGTTTTGCTCATAGATCTTGATGTGCATGAGAATTAATATAATTGTCTTTACTGACATATCACAGCGCAGTCTTACTTTTTATTTGCCACATACACACAGAGCAATGTCTCAGTTAGCTTGAGTTTGCTTCATATCTTCCCAACGTGGCAACTCCAATTCAGATGAAGATACTAAAATATTCTTAGCATTACAAGCTTTCTTGTCCATCTTAAGGACCTGAAAGATGTAGTGGGTTTGTATTGAGGACCTAAATGTCCCAGAGGGAAGATGACAGTAATAATAATATTACAATATATTACAGTTTAGAAGAAGCACAAGAGGGATGCTCTATTATTCTCTAGCTTTAATATTACCAAGAGGGGAAAAAAACATTCTGATGCTAAGGAATTATAAGATAATGATTGTTAATGAGCCTTTTTTTCTCTCTTTCACCTTTTTTTTTTGTAAATAATTAAACTGAAGTTGATCTCAATTAAAATGCCCAGAGTCATCATTTCCAAGTAATGAGGAGCTTTTCATTAAATAGCATGGAGAACACATGGCACATTTAGAAATACTGGTGATTTACTGCTTTCTCAGAGTAAAGAGAGATTTGGGGTAGAAAATGGGATGAGATCATCTCATGATATTATTATGTGTACTTTGTACAAGTGAGAATCAACTCTATTTCCAAGAACAAGAAGACAGTTTCAAATTGATTATAGATATATCATGACTCATTTAAAAGATACCATATTTATTAAAATTAAATACAGAGTTAATAAGGTGGTTAGAGTTAAGAAGCTAAACTACAGCATCCCAGTTTGATTCCAGTTGGGAAATGGTGTTACATCTTATTCCCTCATTTTTTGGCATCTCTATACCATCTCAATCAGTCAGAAAGGCATGAAAATACCCACACATCCTAAAGAAATAAATCAAAATCCTTTTAATGTATCAGCCTTAAACTGTCTTGCTGACTTTGTTTGCATATCAGATTCAGATGCTTGGCACTGACAAATGTGCATTGTTGACAGGTCACATCACCTAAACTATAAAATCCAACATAATGTCTCCCTTGTTTGAGCCATGCACTGCTGTTGGTTTAGTTGTTTAGGCTTTGAGGTACATGAAACTCTGTCAAACTACTTTCTTCACAAGTGATGTGAATAAAATAGTGATTTCTGTTGATAATCAAGAGTAATGGGTATGCTCCTTTTGTAAGGGGATGTTGAATTTTGTAAATATTGTTTTCAAAGCTTGGAGCATGAAATGTAATTTATTTCCAATGCACTATGGTGGAGAATGAAATCTCAAACCAAAAGAACCGTGTCTGCACCAATAACAGCAGAGGGAACTAATAGGACAGAACTGATATGATTTATGAAATTTGTAAGAACAGAACCTTTAACTCCATGATCCTGTGTGGTTTTATACAACAGCCCAACTGATGGTGTGAATGTATCCCTCTCAGCCTGTCAAAAAGTTGGCAGGTTTAGATAGCCACAGATGGATATTCCTCTGCTTTAATCTATATGTGTCAGACCAATTGACATATGTCCTGGTGGACATTTCCACTCATGTTCTTCAGTGTAATACTGTCCCTCACTACCATTAGTCCTGTCTTTTTTCCTTTCCCCCATCCTCTCATTTTATCTCCTCTCCTCACACTGCAGTTTCTGGTAAAAACTCAAACATGTCTCATCACACCACAGCCAACCATCAGTCTTCCTCCAGTGTTGTTGTTTTCCCTTTCAAGTTTGATCGGCAGGATGTGGTTTTGGCATTGCAAAAAAGTTCTGCACAATCTGAATCATTTAAGTCAGGAACCACAAGTCAAATTAGAATTATTTAACTTGCAATAAAACACAGGAAAACAGAATAGGATAGAATAAAATAGAATAGAGTAGAATATACACATTTGTGTGTGCCTGAGTCACAGTCTTAGGTGTGCCTGGCTTTATGGTCAATAGATATTCTTTAGCAGCTAAAATCAAAACATGCCTTTTTCACTATAAACCACAATGAATTACTTTTCTCTGTTGATCTTTGGATTCTTTTTTTTTTATTACACACACAGATTATGATTAAATGTTTCCTGGTTACAGAAGTGATTACACAGTTAGATTTTATCTCATAATATAATGTGTCACACACTGTACCACACTATTTAGATTAAATTTATTGTGATGTGTCTGATTAACTGATGCTTTATTGCCACATATTTAGTCCTCTCCAAATGTAATCATGTGATTCATATCTCCTCTCAAAACATTTACAGTTTATAACATATACAACCAATTTAGCAATGCAACTAATGGTTATTTTTGTTATAAATTATCTGCCAGATATTTTCTTTCAAAAAAGTATATCCATGAAAAATGCCCTTCGCAATTTCACAAAGTCCAAGATAATGTCTTCAGATTCCACGCTTTGTCCAATGAATTGTCCAAAACCCAAAGAAATTCAAATTACTGTCACATTACTGTCAGCATTCAGAGGCTGGAACCTTTCATAACAGGCTGATGTTTGTGTTTGAAAAAAAATGATCTGAAAGTGTTGTCTGCACTGTTTTGACATTATCTGCTAGATACTGTATTCTGACTGATGATGTATGAATTGCAGCTATAAATGATCAACAAAATATTTGTCAGTTTACATTTAAGTCTTGCACACAGATGAGCCGATTAGTACTGGCTTGTGTCATCCCTGTGAGGGGAAATTCAGATTCAAATGTAAAACTAATTTTGTAAAGACATGTGAGTTCTAATGCTTCTGACTCCAGAGAAAATCAAGCAACTGGCTATGATGAGAAAGAAGATGGAAACAGAAAGGAGGAAGAGGAGGAGGTGAAAGTCGATGGGGCTTTTGACATCTCTACGGCCCCGTAAACCAGAGGCGGAGGATGAGAGAAAATAAAAGGAATGGATGTGATGTAGTAGAGTGCTGTGTGTAGTTGAAGTTGAGATTAGTCAAGAGAACATATTTCACCTGTGACAGAAGCAGGGGATGATGTATCACTTTTCCAACATAAACAAGGCTCCACACACTATGCAGTATATGTTGGAAACTTTTTTTCTTACAGGGGTTAAGCATTGCATCATGGTATGTCAATTTTAGTTTACACTCTTTAAATCAAGACTACTACTAATAGAACTTTTCATTACATTTGAGTACACTCAAATAACATGGCTGAAAATAATTTGGCACACTGTAGAAAATAATTGAGGTCTTCAGCAGCAGTGAATGTTCAAACATCTCTTGCCTTGCCTTGCTACTATATTTATCAGTACATACTGTTGATACTGCAGAACTGTGTATGTATAAATAGAGAATATGTGCATAAATAGAGTAGGTATTCTCATATCAAGCAATTTATCAATACATCATTACACAGTTTATACCAGTCTTTTGCTTACTATGTACAATATATTACATATACCATCTATTATTGATGTATCTATAATTGTAATAATAGAGATAAGCTTTATTCACAATTCAAGATTCAACACAAGATTGCATAATGAAATTACAGATGTAGTCCCTAATGCTACTCCCAAAAAAACAAAAGTAATATAAAAGAATGAATGAATAATCAATTCATATTTTCATGTTGGACTGTGTATGATGAGTACAGCAGTCTCACAGGGAAAAAACTGCCCTGAAATCTGGTGGGATTGCAGCTACTGTATCGCATACCAGGTGACAACAGGGTAAAAAGGAGGTGGCTGGAGAGGGTATTGCCTTTTATCATTTTATTAATGCATTTTTTAATCATAAACACACAACAATACATACATAATAAATGTCAAACAATAGCTATGTTCTATATATAAATAAAGTAAGTAAACTGAAAAAATTAAACGTAAACTAATAAAAAAAAATGTGACATCTAAAAGAAGTTTAGACACTTGTCATTGCATTGCTGCCATTAAAGTACTGGACACTATTAAAAATTAAATAATTACTCTCTAATTTCAATGTAGTAAAATGTTTTAACCTCAGAGAAATTAGATTGACCATTCAAAGTCAGGGAAAGGATTGTCTTATGCTGTATGAAACATTGCTCATGATGCTCATTCAGAAAATTTGTCTACATTCATTTTTAATGTGCCATTCTAAAAATCAATGAGAATTTAATTTTCTAACAGTAATGTCAAGAACTGAAAATGAAAAACATAAAAGAATACAAAAATATTTTTGAGAAAAATTCAACATAATTTACTTTATTTACTGTCTTCAGTGATTAACCTCACATTCTAAAAGAAATAAAAGAATAAGATAAATTGCTGCATGTGGTACCACATGTAGCATTTTATTTTATTCAACTATTCAAGAGTTGTGAGAGATGTTATTGTCACTCATTTCAACTTCATCAAATGAAGCTGTTGCAGCAATTAACACATTCCTCCTCTAACAGACAAAAAGTTGAATTAATAAGCGATAAATCAAATTCTTGCGGTTCAATCCACTCTAAGGTTTTACTGTTACCGTCCTCTCATGGTCTGGTATGTCCACTAGCGAATAGTGTCTAATCTTAGCTAAAGCTCGCAAACTTAGAACTACAAACTGACTTTATAGAGTTTTAGCATTTACGCTCACATTTTCCTCTGAAGGGTGTCCACTGTTCAGTGAAAGTTAAAGCTAAAAGTTAAAGTGGAAATCAAAGGGATACTAAATGATTAAAGTCTACCGTCATTCCCGCTTTACATTACCTTCATCGTTCAAAGTCTAACACTAAAGTACAAATTAACAAAGTGAACCACTGAATTGACCACGGGGTCATTTTTATTTAAGTACACAAAGGCTTAATTGCAAATGTAAAAAATAGTGGCATGTCCTGAATCCAGAGTAGAAGAATATGATCTAGTTTGAATACCACATTATATAACCTTGACTATGCCAGAAAAAAATTCCAAAATCATCCAGGTAATGGTGTTTTTTTTAAGTGCTCTAATAAGGAAACTGTACGGCTTGGGTTCTTGAGGATGTTTCACCTCTCATCGGAAAGGCTGCCTCCGATCTCAGATCAAACTTTTTTTTTTTTTCGAGACTTCTTTACACTGCAGAAAAGATTGCCATTTAAGGACCATTTAAGGTGGTGTTTCTTAAGATGTAGTAAGTAAGTAAAACAACATGTATTTAGTAAGGAGTTCAGTATATTACAATTTACAGTTCAATATTTATTAGTCAGTACGATTATTTTTATTAGCTCAAACATTAATGCATGGTTTATATATTTGAGTCTATCAGGCCTTCCCTGTCAAGGCACTGGTAACATGTGTAGTTTGTCACAGAGCAGAGGCTCATGACTCAACAAACATGTTTTAAAAAAAGTTAATTTACTCTAGAGTCACACTACTTCTCCCTTCATCTCTTCCTCCTACCTCTTCCTCCCTCCTCCCTTCTTATCATCATTTATTATTTTCCCCCACCCCTCTCAACGCTCTTCACCCAGCATGCTTTGAAGGGAGGAAATCTGCAATTTTGCAAAGCAGCAGCAGAAGCAGCAGGCCGGGGATGAGGTGATCACTATATGGAGATAGAGAGAGAGAGAGAGAGAGAGAAAGAGAGAGAGAGGAGTTTTGCACCTCTTCACAGTTTCCTCCTCTCATCAGTTTTTTTGTTGTTGGTATATTGATTTGATCTGTGTCATCTGTTCTCCCACCTTTCTGTCAGTCTTCTTCGCTACTTGTTCATCGCCACTGGGATGGATTTCAGGACTGTTGTGATCATCTCCACTCTTTTACTAATGACTGCTGGTAAGTGCACTTTATTTTTGGTGGATACTAAATACTAAAAAAGAACTGGGAAACTAAACTGGTTTGGTACATTAACCTTACCCCACCCAACCTTAACCTTAAGAGATACTGGGAAATTCCAAGGCCTAAACTGAACTGAAAAGTCATATAATGTATAGGTGTGAAAACTAGCAGTGATAAGATAAAATCTTGACCATAATCTGTATAATAACATATCTTAATATATCCAATACACAACAAATTAGACAAATATGAGGAAATTCAGTACAGGGTGTGAAATATTTGTGTCATTTTCAAATGAAGAATTACTTTTTTGGACCAAAATTTCACCCAGAGGGTCAAATGTTTCATTGCAGAAGTAGCTGTAGTCTTTGACACCTGGGCTACCAGCTTGGGTCAGATTCCTGAAAAATAGAAAAATCGCCTAAAGCAGCCTGAGGGCTGTCAGCCAGAGCATACATTCATGCTGGTTATGTAGTAATTGTTTTCTCATATATGGCTGCCAGTTCTACTGACTAATGTTCTATTTAGGTGTAAAAGCACTTGAAGGGTTGGACTACATTTTGAGTCATTAGTGCTCAGTTCAGGAACTGTAGTAAATTTAGCAACAGTTTAGGGAGATGACATCTGCTATTTGCTGTATAAACTATTCACAGAAAAAGAGAGTTGTTTCTTTTATAAAATAACTCCATGTGAAACAGTCTGTTATTAGTCTGTTCAGAAAAAGTTCTACTTTTTGAATAGAATATCATACTACACAGGTTTATGCTATTAATAGCACCATAGTATCCTCTGAAAGGACAGTGAAGTTAAGGCTTATTGTACAGACATTAGAAAGGACACAGTCTGCACAAAGGTGTCCTTTCTAAAGGAGGCAGTAGACCTTCCTCACAGCAGACACTTGGACTTTTCGGAGTGCCCTTGGGCTAGATACTGAACCCCAAATTCCCTCTGTCATCGTGTCATGTGTATGAAAGTGTGTGTTTGCAGAATGTGCTGGAATGTGTACAAAAGCGCTGTTTGAATGTGTGTGAGAATGGGTGAAAGTGGCAGTAGTGTAAAAATGCTTTGAGGGTTCAAAAAGACTAGAAAAGGGCTATATAAGTACAGTTCATTTACTTTACAGTGCACAAGAAGAGTAATTTTTCAGTCAGTGATACATGGACAGTTATTGTTTTATGCCGGTTGGTGGTGGGCTTAGAATTAATGAGGAACAACACATTAGGAAAGCCATCAGTATGTGGATTCACAGATATTTATGAAATAATTATCACCTCATGATTCATTAATATAGCATCTCCCAGTCTGTTCTCTAGTAACTCATGATTATCAACTTTTTAGTCCTAGTGTATGAGTCATTAGGGAACTACATATTAACTAGTCATCAATTATCAGGTCTGTCCTGATATGTTCCTCACTCATTTCTCAGTAATTGCATTGTAATGTTTAATGGCTGTATTCCGTTCATGTGTTCTTGTATTAGGGCCCCGGTATGGTAACTCACTGACATGAATCACTACAATGGAACAAAGTCAAACTTTCTATCAATTACACCCGCGGTTTGCATTTCCCTCCAATCCCCTGCAGATGCAAAGCCAGCACTGGGGCTGGAACTAGTGAAGTAACTGTATAATAGAAAAACCAAGGCAAAGAGAAAAGCATGAAAATGTGATTTGTGAAAAATCCACTCAGACCACCTCTATTCACAGACAAAGGGTATTTTCCGTGTATTTAGCCCCCAAAGGCGCACAGATAGACCTCTCTAAATCACATAATGCATTTCATTTATATTAAATGCTGCACATTCTTGTATTTATTGCAGATTGATATCATCATTAGAGTACAAATTTGAATGTGACTAAGGAAGATTCTTACCAATAATGTCAATCACACAAGTGTAATCCAGTGACATAGGACTACTACTGGGGAAAGGCAAAAGCTTGGGGAACAGGAGACTGTTGGGGCACATAATGACAAAGGTTTATAATTAAATGATAAAATTAAATAAACACATCCTAATAGTGCACACTAATATCGCATTTTTTTTGAAAGATTTTTACAGTTTACCTCTTGCCATTGTGTGCCCAATAAGTGCCCTGATCTTGCTATTAACATGTTTTAAAGATATTCTTACCAACATGTTTTAGTTGTACTTAGCATATAGAATGGATCATTTTGTGTCATTACTGAATATATGGACATGTTTCTATGCCTATAAACCATAACTGCAAATACTTATACACACACAACTGCACGTGGCAAAAAGAGAAGTCACTGTAATAATTAAATTCAAATGACCAAAAAAAATATTTTAAACCTGAGTTTGGACTGGTATCATTTCCTCTGTAATGTGAGGTATGCAGACGTATAATCAACTATTCAGAAAAGATCTGATATCCTACATGTTGTCACTCATCACACAGAACAGCAGTCTTTTCAGTCGTTGTATTTTTCAGTAGATGAAAAAAAAACTGAAAGAGGTCACACTTAATTTCAATTTTGGAGAGGTCTTTGTATGTCTGTGTATTTGTGTCCATATCTATATGCACCTTTGCCAAATAAAGCCACGATAACTGTCCTTCTGTGTTAAACATAAGAGCCGGTATGAGCAGGTTTGAATGAAAATGCAATTTCCAACCAAAATGCACCATAAGCACCAAAATGGTACTGCACCATCTAATCAGCATAAACACAGGCCTAGCTGTGCCTATCCTCCCACATTGACACAAACAAAAGGGTTTGTTTGGTGCCAGGAAATTAACTGACAGGTGCAGATGCAAAAAAAAGAAAAGAAAAAAAAGAAAAAATAGACTTGTGACAAAGTTGTATTAAACTTACACTTGCCCTATAACTGGTATTATGCCTAAAGAAAAATGGAACCCAGTGTCCTGAGGTACAAGAGGCTGGTAGCCCTCTGGCCTCAAACTCGGCCGTGCATTCCAAAAGCATCTTTCAGCATTCACAGGTGGGAAGTTGATGCAATTTTCTGAATCATGCCATGTCACAGGGGACTGGAGCCAAATCCTAGCTGACATTGGGTGAGAGGGAGGGAATACCCTGGACAGGTCACCAGTCTATCCTTGGTGTGAGCAGTTGACACAATTTTACTTATTGTTATTCTGTTCATCCATGCATCTGTCCTTATACCCCAATAATACTTAAACTAGTTTTATAATATGAAGTAACTCTGACAGGGGTCATTTTGCTGCATAATGATTACCTATTGCCAATGAACTTTTACAATTCACTATTTCAAGTAAAGATTTTGAAATTTTGAATGCAGGACTTTGCTATAAACTGAAATTGATACTTTTATTGAGGTAAAGTATCTCAGTGCTACTTTTCCCCAATGGTTACACCCTTCCTGTGAAATTCCTGTTACTTAAATGTTTTAGAATCACTCCTCGAACAACAGCTCAAAACAAAAGTTACCAAAATTAGTTTTATTTATTCCCAAAAAACTACAGGAGCACATTCTGTGCATTGTGTTTTAAAGCAAGCATACAAGAAGAGTATAAAGTTTATGGGTGGAACGCATTAAAATATCTAAAGTAAGCCTGTTGAATTTAGTGCTGAAATGAAGCGTCACCTCATCCATTGCTGATAACTTAATATTTTAATTTAGGAATCTGTTAGAAAGTTTAGATTGAGTTTATCAGTAGCCTACTGTGTTCATGTAAACTATCTCCTGAAATGATAGGTAGACTGATTAATAACCATACTTAGAGTATAGTGTATATCAAGAGCTGTTTAGTGGACCAGGAGCAGTCAGAGGACCACAGAGAAACAAAGACAAAGAAACAGCTCATTGACTCCATTCAACCATTCCTCAAAATACAAACAAAAAAGCAAACCTTTATTGGTTTTTAAAACATTTAACAAAACTTTTAAAATCATGCTTCGACCAAATTTAAAGAGCAGCCCATTTTTCACATATGGATTGCTTAAAATGCATGTAGTTTCAGTTCTGTTTGCAGAAGCTTTGAAATCCATGCTGCTGAAACTTGTACTGCCTACCCAACACCATTGGAGCTCAATAGGAATGGGTTTCAGATCATCAAAAAGTAAAATCTCAAAAATTAACAGAGCCCTGACTGTTTTCACTGAGAGCTAGTTTGGGTAATCAATAGTTCCTATGAAACGAGGCGATATTGTAAAGTATGTACTGATTCTTTGATTACAAAAGTGAAAAAGTTCATGAACATATTAAAACACCTTTACAGCATTACAACTGAATAAAATATGATGGGATCAGTAAAGCTTATAATATTGGTTGAACCATGAATACATATTTAAAACTGGTATTGTACTGGTTGTCTATAGGGAGACTTAAACTTGGATGTGACATTATGATGTGGTTGTGTAGTAGTATACTGAATATTTTTTTCTTCTTTTGTTTTTTCAAATTTATCTTATTGTAATTTTTATATAGCAGTGGGAGCAAAATAACTAGTGATCTTGATCCAGCTCCTAAATTATATGATTAAATAATTTTGATAACACATATAATTTATTTGTATTTCTAATATATTTATTTCACTCGTGATAGCATCTTTTGGGGAATTACCTTCAAATAAACGAGACAGCATAGTGTTTTTTCCCCAGAAAAACAAAGGAGGTGGGGGAAATTTTGGGACATGAGTGAAGGCTGTTCTAATGGTATAAAGACCTGAATATCCCCAGCTTAAATTACAGTATTACACTTGTTATATCTTTTGAACCCATGATGATGTCTGCATCCATGTTGACGTCTGCGTTCTCAATACTAATCAATGTCTGTCTTCAAGACGCAGACAAAACACTTGGGCCAAACATCAGAGAGACTTCCCTCCCTGCTCAGACCGTCAGCAACATCATCAAATGTTCCTGCCCCAGTGCTACTCCAGCAGCCACTGCTTCCCCTACCCCCAGCATCAGCAGCTCTGTCTCTTTCTTTGGCGTCATACAAGTCAGGTGGAAAAGTAAATGTGAAGGAGACCTGATCTTCTATAATCTCTCCATCTCATTACCTGTCTGTAATATATCCAACAAGTTCATCGATGACAATCTTTTGATGAATTTATTTGAGAACAAGAAAGATTGTAAAATGTTACCGCAGTTTGACAAAGACAGAGTCAGGAGGAATTGTTTCCACATTTCTGAGAGTGGAGCAGAGCAGAGGACTGGCTGTGAGACATTGATTGTCAAATGCAAAGGTTGGTCTACTGTGTATAGGTGAATGTTGCTGTTTGTCTGTTGGTGTGTGTGTAAGTGAACTAATTTCATGTGCTCTTATGGCTTTTACATTTAATACTCAGCAGTGTTTAACATGATGCAGATGATATAACCACAGAATATGTGTTATCTAAACATACACTTCCTGGTTATGTTGTACTGTGCAATACTGTATCTGCCTACAAATTTTAACACTTTAGTTACCCTCGTCAAAATTTGTTCTGAGTATTTTCTGAATATTTCATTACAGATGCTATTTTGAGTAATTTTGAGTACCAGTCCCAAACTATATATTTTCTGTAAGTTACCATGTGGCCTATAAAGTTGTCTCTAGACACAAAAATATCTTAAATGCATTCATGTTTTTTAATTGACTTCACACAAGTGGCCAAGAAAGAAATTTAACACGTTTATGTAACTGAGTAGGAACAGTGCAATAGCAGAGATGAGACACGAGTAGGCTTCTTACTGAAGCACATATGTAGCATTTACCAGAGAAAAAAGGAGACCTTTCACATTATGTATTATCAATATCTCTTAATAATGAGAAACAATGAGACAAGATGTAACAATGAGATAACAGATGATTGAGAATGATTGACAGTCATGTTCAGACACACACAGAACATATATTATTTACTTTCAGTCCCGCTCCTCAGAGACACCACCCTTCACTTAACCTTAGAACTTTAGTTCTTATTATTTTAATGTTTGCTGTTAACAGCTGACAGTTGACTTGGACCCAAACTGTTTCCATACCAGCACAAACCAACCAGCAAAAATTGAAGTGTAAGATCACTCTTTTCTATCCTTTGCACCCCTCACTGCTCATTTGCAACACTCAATACTGAAACACAGTGTGAGTCCCATAGCTGCTGTTTTCTGTCTGACTTTGTTTGTTGTGTGCCCTCTTCTTGACTTATGCAACTACTATAACAATCTAAAACATTACTCCTTACAGCTACACATGAGATCACAATTAAAGCTTAATGAACAGGCTTTGTCTACTAAACAGATGCATTTCTTGCAGGGTCATCATTTGTCTTTGTTTCTGATTTTTAAACTGGAAAAGCAAATGTCAAATGTAAACTAGTTGTATAGTAACCAGTTTCTGAATAAGTATGGAAAGATGATATCGTTACTTGGTCTAACAAAAGGTTTTGGAGTTTTCAGGGTGTCATGAGTACTTTTTCAAGCGGTCATTTCTTGGTCTCAGTCATATCTATGAGATTTGATGGATTTTCAGTGGATGTTTAAGGACTTGAATCTGAAAACCAACTCTAAAGAGATGTAGGCTGAGACTCTAAAATTGCCTTTCTAGTAATATTTACACTGAATGCATACAAACTTTATTTAGAAACAGTCCTTAAAGTTTGGGTTCCTCAGATAGAGAAGATTTCTAACTGGTAGCCTGAACTGTCATCATGTTTTGATCAAAGCATGGCCTTCCTCCTCTCAGAAGAGTCATAACAACTGAAGACGTGACTTTTTTATTTTAAGAGAAATTCAGTGTTATCCACCCATATAGTAATACCCATAAATAACTGTGTGTGTGTGTGTATGTGTGTGTGTGTGTTTTTGTGTGTGTGTGTGTGTGTGTGTGTGTGTGTGTATGCATCCATTGAGCTAGATGTACCAGATGTTAAGCAGCTCCAGGCCTACAAAGCGGTGACAGCTTTGCTCTGCTGTGTGCTGCTGCTCCTTTTAGTGATCCGCTTCACCAGACCCACAGTCAAGGCCCTGCAGAAGAGACGTGCGTATACATACTCACACACACACCTCAGTGATGGTGACTGTGGTAGAGTTGTTGCCCACCAACCAAAAGGGCGATGGTTTAATCCCTGCCTCTTCCAGTCTGCATGTCAAAGTTTCCTTGGGCAAGCTACTAAACCCTAAATTGCCCCTGACGTGTGTACACATTGGTGTATCGTGTGTGGTGATGCACAATAATATGTAGAAAACGCCATTTGAATGTATGGGTGAATGTGTAAAAGTGTTTCAAGTGGTCAGAAAGACTAGAAAAGCACTATATAAGTACAGTCCATTTACACACAGAATAGATGCATTGCACATATTTTCATATGCACACTTATTAGCATGGAATCACTACTTACTGAACTGAAAACTGATATTTTCAGATTAAGACTTGTGAAATTAAAGCCTGTTTCCAAGAAAGACCGTTGCCTTAAATTCAAAGGATTCTGTCAAAATGACACTACAGAATAAAACAGAATAGAATAGAATGGAATAGAATTGAATAGAATGAGTGCTGTTTTATAGCACATAATCACATCTAATTTTTTCATGGTGTTTCTGGCTGATTGGAAATTTAGACATCTGCACCAGATGCACCGATGGCTTCTTCCAGCAGTAAACTGATGTCTTTGGTAGGAGATTCATAATGGCTGTAAATTCAGTCGACTCAAGAGAACGGGACATATTTAGTTTTTGTGTTGCTCTGGTCCAAGGAGATCCATTCGGTGAATTTAATTTTTTTCTAAATGAAGCCCTCAAACCTCAAACCAGTGAGAAGAGCTGAGGGGAAACAAAGAATAGCAGGAATCTGTCATGTGAATTAAGCAAATTATTTTGAGTTTGACAGAAATAGTTTCATGTTACACACAGTAAGAAGCACTTATCCTTATTGGTATCAAGAGACAGAGATAAAACTGCTAGGGTATCACATAATCACAACATCCCTGGTTCGAGTCAAGCTTTTGTTGCATGTCAGTTCCCATCTCTATCTCTTTCTACTGTCTACTCCTCAAAGAAAGCACCAAGAATACTTTATAAAATAGAAATCATTAAGGGTAGGTAGAAAATCATTTCTGCTTGAAAATTGATTGAACTGACTCTTTAAAGTAGTTAAAGAGTAGTTACATTAGTTATAAACTGGCCAACATACCCTCCACAAAAAAAAAAAAAAAATCCTTTGGAAGAGGTGCACATCATTCTGGTGTGTGGCAGTTACAGTGTGTCTATACAGAAAGCAGAACAACTGTTTTACTCACATTATAGGCCCATAAATTCTTCCCAAAGGATATTTTTAGCTCCAGGTCTATTTTCCTGTATTTTGTACTTCTAACCACAGTGACCTACAATTCAAAACTGCATGAGCACTAGAGCTGCTGCTGCTGATTTGTTAACAGTCTGCTCAAGCTCAACCTGGTGTGTAGAAACTATGTTAGTCTTTGCAACATGTTGTCACTCATATTCACAACAAGTCACTGCAGTGCAAAATGCAAGAGGCTTCACCATATTTCACCAAAATAGAGCCCCCTAGAGTCTATTACTAATGACTACAACTGCCAGATATAAATTATAACTGCAGTATTTACTTGCATATTCACTGGATATTACTGTGTTGTTTGTTTCCAGTGTCAGACAGGAGGCAGAATCGCTGGATCGGACCTACTCAGAGCCACAGCGGTAAGTCACACACAGATATACACACACAAAAAGTTTACTTTTGTCACTTTGGTGGAAATTACATAGACTTGCATTCATTTCCTGGAGACTTACCCTAACCTTAACCATAAGCACATCTTGCCCAATGCTAACTTTAACCTAACCCTAAACTTAACCTGACCCTAGCGTAACTACTGACCAAAAGAAATCTGCTTTATCTCAAGTAACTGGTCTTTAGTCTCAAGTTTGTCCCCAAAAGTAACATAAGTAAAACACACACACACACACACACACACACACACACACACACACACACACACACAAAAGTAGAAAACTACAGGACAGTTTTTTGCAAAATGGTGTTAAATTGGTGCCTGCAAATTGGTGCTTGATCGCTATTTATGAACTGTCCAAAAATGCAATCCAAGAGGTCCATTGATGCATCACAGATGATTGCAAGATATCTAGCTGGTTAAATATCTAGACCTGGTCCAAATCCTGTCAAGTGTTGTGACCTAGTTGAAACTGGCAATGAGTGTAGCAATGAGCTACAGCCAATGAAAGTACAAGATGCTGGGAAAGGGGGAAAACCACGGGAGGAGTTGTTCATTAGCAACAAACATTGCAACAAGACAATTCATTCTCTCCCCCACATTATTTTCTTTTTCTTCCATGATTTTTCACTGCAAATCAACAGACAAACAACCTGGATCGCTCATTTCTTGTCAATATCCATTATGGAAGGGAGGAAGAAAATTCTTCCTTTCTTGCATGTCTTTTCATGACAAAATGCTTTGAGACCAAACAGATTAATTGGGGATTCCTACTTGTGAAAGATTTTGTAATTTGTGACCAATCAGCAAT
The DNA here is from genome assembly GCA_016859345.1 of Istiophorus platypterus. NCBI lineage: Eukaryota > Metazoa > Chordata > Actinopteri > Istiophoriformes > Istiophoridae > Istiophorus > Istiophorus platypterus. Next base: position 29,414,838 of record CM029114.1, read on the forward strand.
GACACCGATCAGCAACTTACAACATTTCAAGCTTCCAGATTACAAGACAAAAAAGTTGTATAGTTTCAACAAAACAGCAATCTTAAAACTTTTAAACTTGTGTTATGTGTACATTTTATAATACTGGTTTTGGGGCTGCACAAAGATAGGGAAATACAGCAGATATATCAATTACATGTTGTTTCTACATGTTTATATCCCTGTCTCAGTGTCTTACCATCGCGGGAAAACTGCAGTTAAAAATAATGACGGAGAGAAGAGACTGTCCTACCCTGGTAACACACGCGTATACCATCACATGCACCCACTCACACACACAAACACACCCACGCACACACACACCCACACACACACACACACACACACACACACACACACACACACACACACACACACACACACACACACACAAACACACACATACACACGCACACACACACTCACAGTCACACACACGGATACATACAAGGCATACAATTAATCTAGCTGTACTACCTATGTTATGTCAAATCAGCTCTGGAGCGACTGGCGGTCAGTGACAGCAGAGAACCTTCATCCAACAGGAACAGTGATTACAACTTCTGATGTGCATTTCCACCAGCATTGTCATCATCATCATCATCATCATCATCACCATCATCATCATCAATATTTCTCTTTGTTGAGGAATTAGTTACCATTCATACCAGAAATTTTGGCATAACCAAGTCTTACTGTACCACTGACAATGTACAGTATCTAAACTAGAGTTAATAGTGCTTTTCTACATGAAAGTGAAAAATGAGTGCCCCAGAACAAGTTATATCACTCTGACTGATCTTATATCAAGATGTAATTTTATAGTATTTTTGGAAACACACTTATGGTTTTACCTACAGTTAGCATTTGAGCTATGTCTTAATTAAGAGCCACTGAATGCAGTGACTGCAGCAGCTGTCCAGATTAGCTGAACATGTAAATCAGACAGTTTTAGAGTTGTTAAAGTAGAATTTTTCTCTTTTAGCCAGGCTTCCCATGGCTTTCAGTCTTTGTAATAAGCTAGGCTAAACACTGGACAAACAGCAATAAAACTGAGAACAGCAAGATTAAATTCTCCCTTGATCAGAAAAAAAAAATCCCAAAAAACTTTCTGAGGATACTGATTCATTAACATCTGATTAAATAATGTTTATCTTATTGAGTCTTTTTTTGACTTTGTTTTGTGATTAATGTTGTAAACTTTTTATTTTCAGTAAAATGATTTGAGTTGTGTTTGACCTGATTTGTTGCTTTGAAGTAGGTCAATGGAAAAATTTGGAGAAGAGAGAGAGAGGAGGAGGAGAGGAGAGTGAGAGACAAAGGTGGTTACTTGGTGCAGAGACGCGGTTTCCTCTACCGTTGACACTAACATCCTGTTTGTGTTATTTCTGTCATAACCTGTATATCGTTCCCCCTTTCTACTATTCTTCTACTCACTTTCACTTCCCTGTTGTTCTCCAACAGTCCTCATGTTTCTTGCAGTCCCTGTTGTCCTCCAACAGGGACTGCCTAGCCCAGGAAACATCTTTCAGTACCTGATGCTTTTCATTTGTCTATCGTCTTCTCTTTTGTCTGCTTCTGTTCTTTTCTTCCTCCCACTTTCTCTTTTGGTGAAGTCAGGGTTGAAGTTACATTCATCTTTTCATCATCACACAACATCCCAGCCATCACTGATTGGATATGGAGAAAAAGCTGCATCAGTTATGGTGATGGAAACACTTTAATGAAAATATAGGGGAAGTGAGCGTCATGGCTCTCATTAGCCTTGTTTCCTGCAGCAGCAGCTGTTCTCAGAGAAAAGAGCTGTAAAAGGCCACTGTACACTACCTGCTCAGGAGCAGACAGACACAGTCTGAGCCACATATAGTATTTTCCTCAGGTGTTTCATAAAGACCGAAACACAAAGCCCATATATTTATCAGTTTATGAAGTTTCTTATTGGATTCCTGAACTTTAGGAGCTGCAGGAAATGATGTCTATGCAAAATGTGCACAAATTCAACAGGAGGATAGATGTTCATCACTATGAGCTTAATAAATTTGTAATAGTCTTTTGATGTACCTGTGTAGGATATGAAAGAGTGCTCAACATATAGCTTTGTAACCTCACAGCCACAGGGTATTTACTTGTTCTATAACAGTAGCAAATTGGATTGTTACAATTGACCATTTCTGAACTAATAAATCAAACTTTAAGGAGTCATACAGTTCCTCAGATGATAAACAAATTAATTTATACAGCCACTGCTCAGGAAGTTTGGGAAAAATAAGGTTCATTCAAACAAATCATGGGTTTCTTTCATAGTCCATTTTACACATTAAAATTACAGATGGTGCAACTATATTTAAGCGATGTTCCTTACAGACAGTGGTGACCCTACAGAATGACTGATTCCCACCTATAAAGATACACAAGTTAACGGGTGGTGTACCTGGAAGATTAGCTCACCACTGGAAGAGAAGATAAATTCCACATTTTCACCAGAGTTGCCCAACAAACCCTCCAACATCGCCGTGTGTGCTAAATGCATGATACATACAAGATATGGTCCTAATACAGTATAAAATGAGGTGATTGGAAAGCACTGTCTGATGTGTTCACAGCTGGAATTAAGGGCAAAGCACAAGAGGGATTAAAGAAAATGACATTGAAGGAAATGTGTTCAAAATCTAAAAATGCAACAAATACAAAAAAAATGCAACAAATACAAAAACATATATATATATATATACATATAGACAAAAGACAAATCAAAAATTTCTACATTAGAAGTCTTCTTGGACTCATGAGGGATGATGGGCTTGATTTAAATAAACAGCAAAAGATACTTTTGTGAGGCCATGCGGCTTTATGTACATAAACCAACCCTTCGTTAAGGGGGTACCATAGATAATTTCCCCTACACATTCAAATTGTATATAGCCTACACATACTGTCTGATCCTTGCCAACAGCTTGCCACTGTTAATTTACAGCCTAAAGCAAGTGGTGAATTGGTGAATGTTGAAATGAGATTTAAATATGTATTAATTTTGGCATCATATTATGTCAAACATGAACTTGATAACTCAGCTACCTAATATTTACCTGTACATAAATATAAGAACTGAACATAGTAAAGTGGTTATATGGTCTGCTATTCAAATTTTTTCCATTTTTTTTAATATTTCATATCTGCAACTCTCATAAAATTACAAAACACAATTATAACTTAATCATTATTGTGAATATTGGACTGACACAAACACCATTCCAAATGAATATTCATGTTTAACTGTTAATTGTATCTTTTTGTTTCTCCTGTAAAAAACAGCCATAGTAAGGTTTTACTATTGGAAGACTTCATGCAGCTGTTGTAATTATGATGGGAGCCTTTATGAGTTTTATGGGGGCCTACATAGGGAGCAGCCTGTAGCCTTATGATAAATGGAAATAAGCCAAGCTATGCTGTCTCTTATGTCTAATTTATAGCAAGTGCATGGACAGAATTAACATCATATAAGTTTCTAATATTAAGGGATATGTTCGGGTAGTAGTAATTGGAATTAGGTTCTTTGCTTCAAAAAGGCAATCAAAGATGAGTGTAGATAGTAAATGCAGAGCACTATACACTGCTTTTCTAGTGTGATCAGCCACTCAAAGCACTTTATATTACACGCCATATTCACCCGTTCACACTCACATTCATACATTCACTCATTCATACACACATTCATACAGTTCTGTTTTCTACACACACACACACACACACACACACACACACACACACAATCACACTGATGATAAATTGGGGGCAATTTTGGGTTTAGTATCTTGCCCAAGGATACTTCCACATGTGGACTGGAGGAGCCTGGGCTCAGCTCATGTGGACCCTCCAGTTAGTGGACTTTTGCCCAAACAACTATTGCCCCCCCCCCCATTCTTTCTCTCTCTCCTTTGATTATTTGTAATAAGGTTAATTTGTCTACTGTATTGTACCATGCAATATATTTCACTTTAACCCTATCAGTGCTTTGTGTGTTTAATTTTGTTCAGAAACCCTTTAAGGAAATCTTCCACAACAAGTGACATTGCATAGAGAGTGACAAAGTCCACACTAGGAGGAGGTTGGGGTGGAGGGATAGGTCTGCATGGTTTCCAGTGTCAGGACCATGACCATTCCACAACCTTAATCAACATGTTTATTAATGTTATAAGACAGGTCTGGTAGGGAAAAATTACATTTATGGTCGTTTAAGCTGGGGGACCAGTTGGCATACGCATGCAAACATCAGGTCTTACCTAAAGGAGAAATTCAGGGTTCTCTGTCTTACTCTAAATCAGACTGAAATTTAATGCATTCTGTTACATCTACATCTAAAAAGAAAAAAAATTCATTAACCCTGACTAACATTGGAGGCCTAGTTTTATTCCTTGATGACCCTATGATTAGATCAGAAACAATGAATGCTGGGTGTCTGGTCATATCTGCAAAAGACTGTCACAGTTTTGCATTACTACATTTTTTAAAATTTCATTTTGCGCACTGGGAACTATTCTGTAATAAAATACAAAAAAAAAAAATAAAATAAAGCCTATTGAAGCAAATGTTACATTTCTTATTCACTTTTATGATATAACTGTGAAATCCCATTATTTTGTTTACACCAGATAAATACATAAATAATTAAACACTACAATAGTGATCCATACTAAAACTGCCAACTGTTAGGGTTTTTAGGTTAGTGGGTTCTGTATGACACATTTTTCTTGTTTGGATATTGATCATTGTGCTGAGCTGCATGTTGGTAAAGAGAACTGTGGGAGGATTGATCTAATTTTGCACTGTGCATCTCTCTCACACAGACACAGACACACACACACTTACGGAATGGGTTTGCCATATTCTAATTTCATATATTTCTCTTTCTCTCGCTGTATGTTTGTGGGGGATTTGTAAGTGTTTGGTGTGATATATTTTATTTTGTATTCTGTCTGTAAAGTACGTTACGTTCAAACAGATGGAACAGGTGGGAAGCTGAACAAAACATACTTATATTTTATTTTTTGGGATGAGTCCATATAGAGACACCATTGTGTTTGAATATATAAGGAGAATTATGGATGAAATGTAGCCAAGGATGGCCAGGAGCCAAGAACAACAAAAGCATGCAAACTTGCTGTGGAGAATCCTCTAGAATGAAAAGAAGGTTAAATGATTCCTAAAACAAGCCTCACCTGGGCATGTTTAGTATACCCAAAGGGAATATTTAAAGCAAGAAGGGTTTAACTCAGATTCAGTGTCTGTTTTCATGAACCAACCTTGGTTTACTATATTATGCTATGTTTTAAAGTAAATCTACAATCACACAAAACTCTGTCTTTCTGTCTGTCTGTTTTATTTGGTTAATTAGTTGAGTGAATGCTGGTTCCCTGTTGGAAATTAAAAAGTAAGTGTTATGAAAGATCTGTAGATCTGCTGGACATCTGAGGAATTTTTCCGCAACAGCATGTGTGTGTGTGTGTGTGTGTGTGTGTGTGTGTGTGTTTGTGTTTGTGCGTGTGTGTGTGTGTGTCCATCTGTGTATGAGACGGTGTATTTTACCTTGTCCTCCCTGGTCAGGTCACGGGATGAGTTGATAATCTGGCCTCATTGCAAATGTCCCATCTAGAAAAACAGTGACAGATGACTGCAGATTATGGTTGCAGATTATCCAGCAGGGGATTGACACAGGGGGATAGAAATGGAGAAAAAAGAGAAAAGAAAGAGAGAAATATGGAAGACCATGTGACATATACATGAAGATAATGATGTGTCAAAAAGGGAAGAGTTTTGAGTGAGTATTGAAGAGAGATAAACGACAAACAGACAGAAGGGGGAGCAGTTTGGGTAGCAGATACTGCAGCTCCATTGGAGATGCCATTTTAAAACAATGTTTCCTATAAATAATTAGTCCATATCACTACTAGATCTGCAGTGCCAGTCAAAAGGGTTATTGGTGATCTCCAGACAGCACTGTACAAAAACACCACAGCAAGACTAAAGATAAAACCAAATAATCAAAAATTAGATTTATGATTAGCTTTGAGCCATCTGGTTTGTTGGGTTTTGTGACAGTTGAGGGTTGAAATATTATAGTGGTGTTATTTGTAGGAAAGGTAGAAAACAGCACCACTTTATTATTGCCAGTAAGTTATGTAACCTATCAAGGTTTCGTATGCATAATGCAATTCATAGTAGTATAAATACAACAACACAGTAACTAAACATTTGGCCAGAAATTATGACTGAACCTTATCAACTGAAAAAAATAATGAAATGAGGAGACCACTAGATAAAACTCCCACACTAACACATCTGCACAGACACTAGCGTCTTTGTATCAGGGTGTGGGATAGTGCTGTAGATTATCCACAAATAACGACCATTCTGAAGTTCTCTGGTCGCTATCTGTGGTCTAGAATTTTTGACATTGTCTGTATGAACATTCAACTTTGATTATGCCAGCATTATTATGATGCTTAAAAAGAGAAATGGTGAAAATGGAAGGAGGAAAAAAATATATAAATAATTCTTAGACACAAAATGAAGAACAAACCAGCACACTGAAGTGTTTAAGCCATATCTGATGATAGGCATATAGTGTGGGAAACAGAGGAATTGGTATAGAGGTATTTACTAAGAGATTAAATTTCCTTTTGAGTACATGAAGCAGAGATTACAGAGCAGCCACTAAATACCACAAGCTTAAAGGTCAAAACACACAGCAGTGACACACAAATCTCATTCTCAATTCTGATGAATCACACATCAAGCAGCCAAACAAATGTAACTGCATTTTTATACACATTACATTTCATACACTACAGTGTATCTGTGGCCCTGTGGCAAAATGTATTTGTTATATGTATTTGTTATATGTATTGTTATTTACATCAGTTCAGCTCATTATGTTCTTTAGAGTTGTGCATTTCCCAACAAAAGTTGTTAATTAATGATCACAGCCCAATTGACACACCTGGTACCTTTGGAGGTCTGAGGCCCCAGGCCAGTTAGAGTGGAGGATCTCTGGTATGATGGTGTTGAAAAATGGGATGAAGTAGTATGACATCACAACAGGAGAAACTTCTTACTGTATAGATATTATAGGTCTGTGAGATATCATGTAGGGCTAATATGGAAATTACCATATTAAGAGCTGTCCCAAAAAAACTAACCCTTGAGTGGACTGTGAAACCATTAAATAGGGAGTCTGGATTGGTGCAGGTTTACAATAATCCTTGCAGGAACTGCAGATGCAATAGAATGGGGAAAAACAAGTGCAGTGGAAGTAGGGGGAAGATTGTTTCTGTCTGTTCTGTTAAACTCCTCTCTCAGTGTCAAATTCCTTGTCTTTCAGTAGAGGTAGAACATCTCATCAGCATAATATTGTCCCTCAACATCTTACATGGGCCTTCTTAATCTGGGCAAAGTCCAAGTCAGTATGGCTTTACTTTAATTACTCTTGCTCATGTTCTCATCACTGGAAGCTTGCCCTGAGTGGGATTTGAACCCTAATCTGCTCTTCAATAATAGGTGACAACGCTACCAATATGTAAAGCAACATATATACATGTACAGTAAGCATATATGTATGTATATATGTATATATATATATATATATATATATACATCAATAATTTTAATAAAACATTAAAACATTTTAATAACATTTACTCAGAGTACATCTTAGCTTACTTAACTGACTTGCTCTTTGATCTGAGTACATTCTTACACATGTAATTTTACATTGGTGTGAAGGAATTTGGGCATCCCTGGTCAAAGTGTCTGTTGTTTTCAATGATTAATTGATTAAAAGATGATCTGATTTACAAAAGACTTTATGTTAAAGATGAGACATTTCCTTAACATTTAAAGCAAGATCACTTTTTTCATTTCCATCTCTTACAGTCTCAAATGAGTAAAAAAGTAAAGAAGTCTGAAACAAAAGTGGGCATCCAACAAGGTGAGGACTTAGTAAAACACTCTTTGAAAGTATCACAACTTCTAAACACTTTTTGTAGCAGATAAGAGTCTCTACTGTCTAGTTTTGCACCACTTGAGGTAGTCCATTTTTGGATTTTGAGGGATCTTTAGGATCATTATCTCCTGTTGAAAAAGTCATGTGCTTTTCATCTTCATATTTGTTATACACGGTGTGATTTTGTTCCCAGACTTATCTGGTATTTCATTGAATCCTCTCTTCCCCCCAACCATTTGCTATGCCACTGACTGCAACAGAGGCCAAAAGCATGAACGATCCATCCCCATGCCTAACAGTTTGAGAGGTGTTCCTTTCATAAACGTCTCCTTTTTTTCTCCAAACATACCTTTGCCAAAAAAATTCTATTTGAACTTCATACGTCCACAGGACTTATTTCCAAAATACATCAGGCTTTTTTAGATGTTCCTTTTGCAAGAATCCGACTCTGTCTGTGAAGATTTTCATTCATCCAGGTCATATTTATCCAAGAAAAATTAAGTCAAGGACAACTGGACTTGGTTGTAGGTCTTGAAGACATATACCTCACATTCAAGAGGCTTCTTCAGTTCTGCCTGACTGGTGGGGAAACCCAGAAATAAGGCTAAATAGGTTAAACAGCTTCAAGATCTACAACCAACTTAAGTTGCACTTCACTTAATTTTTCTTGGAAAACTTCTGACACAGAATTTTGTAGTGAGGATCAGAAGAAAGGTTTTCTTCTGATAAGTCTTACATAAAGGTCATATTTGTGCAGGTGTTGCTGCACCAATGCTCCAGAGGCTGCTAAATCTTCCTGAAGGTCGTTTGTAGTTAAACGTAGGCTTTGATTTGCCTTTCTAGCAATTCTACGAGCAGTTGTCTTGGAAAGTTCTCTTGGTCATCCAGACAAACTTGACCGCCATTGATCCTGTTAACTGCCATTTTTTTTCTTTACAAAATGAGGAAATGGCTATGTTTTGGGCTATCAATTATTTTAAATTTCAAGAGAACTTGCAGCTGTAGCCCATGGCTGCTATTTGCTGTGAAAAAGTTTGAGGAGCCCAAGTATCTATAAAGCTTTAACATTTGTGGAACAAGGTCTTTCCTAATACAAACTAATCAAGGTCTCAAACCTTGGCAAAAGTAAAAGCCTAATTCTGATGGCATGCCCTAGTTATTCTATGGTGCTCCTTTCCTTTTTTCATTCTGATCTTGCATGAAATATTGAAAGCATGCAAGCAACCTCTGGAGATCAGGTCATCTTCTACTAACTGAACTATCCATAGTAAAAGACATTTTACCCAGTGATGACACTGTAAATCTACTGAGGAAAATTTATTTTGAGTAAAAGTATTTTTACTGGAGTATAATTTCCCAGCACTCTCTCCACCCCTGTGAGCACCTACTACTGCTGGGCTGCAGGGGGTCAACAATGCATAATGTAGCTTGAAGTTGAGGCTTGTCAGATAGTAGTGTCCCCCAGACTAGTGTCCCAGTCTTTCACCCTTATCATAATAAGTAACCATAAAAGTAAAATTTGAATGAATCCTTTGTTATTATTTATTTTAGGGGGTTTATTATGGTAAGGGAAATGATTGTATCCTTATTTGAATAGATGTGTCTTATATGACATACATGATATTACAGCGTTGGGAAACTAAATACAAAGAAACTTATTACAAATGGGATTTAGCCTGGAGGGAGCTGAAAACTCTTTCCTCTGTACATGTAATCTTAGAATTTTGAAAATAAAGATCTACACAACAAGAGGATATAGAACAAAAAGAGGTTATAATAAACCATAGTTGTTTTTTTTGTTAGTTTTTTTTACTAGGTTTGTGCACAAAAACTACTTGGTTAAGGTTCAGGAAAGATTGTGGTCATGGTAAAAACAAACTTACCTTAATCATTGGTAGGAAATAGGAAATGGACAGCTTTCCATGGCATCGAAATTACATACTTATTGACCTCTCCATTTTCCCCACCTCCTTAATAATAAAAATGTCTTGTGACTTCAGCCTTTGCTCCTGACGGAAAACAGTCAAATTCATAATTACAAGAAAACATCACTCTTTTGTTAACTAAATTTATCCAAGACCATTATCTTTCCATATACAGACAATGAAAATATGGTCAGTCCTGCCAGCACTCCCCTCACATAATATTACATGACATGTGAAAAATCCTGAAATAAACTATGAATGTGGAAACGTAATGTTCAGTCCGGCTGACAGTAGGATTTACAGTCCAGAGCATTTACACTGGTCTGCCCTGACAAGCTCTCAGCTTTAACTGCTAAAACTTGAAGCTAAACATTATCATGTTAATGCACAGCAGGCATTCAATGTTTGAGCGTTATAGAAACAGTTTTTGCTTGTGCATACACACTGCTTATGCTTATAGCTGGTTAAATCTCCAAATCCACACACTGTAAGGCACACAGTCTCACACACACACACACACACACTCAAAAGAGTGCCCTATTCCTTGGTAAAATAGTTTGTGAAGACAGAAAAGAGGAATGAACAAAAATAAGTAACTCAAATCTATAAGAAAAAAATGAGATTGTAAAGAAGGAGGAGGGTGAGGAGGGACATAAGTGGGGAGATTATTTACCGTTTTAAACACATAAATCCGTACTGTGTGAATCTGGCACAGACAGGGACAGAAGAGAGACTAGAGGTTTATTGCAGCAGCCCAGCTAAGGAGAGTGAGAGAGGAAAACAAACATTCTATTACTATTTATTTTCACTCATTTTATTTTAATAATTTTACTATTTAATATTTTTTAAATACTCATTGAAAGCTGTGAAATGGCTCTGAGCATGGATGGAAGGATCAACGTGCTTAAAAAAATGCTCTGAGGAAAAGATGTAACCTGGAACTAACATAGACTGATACAGGTGGGTAAAAGGAAAGGGGTGTGTGTGTGTGTGTGTGTGTGTGTGCATATGTTTGTGTGTATTTTTTTGTTTGTGCCAGTGTGACTATCATACGCTACTTCTGGGGCCAAATTTCAGACTAATGACCAGGTAATTGAAGACACCTTGTCTAATTGTGGACCAAAGCCATGTTTCCCTTTGGAAAAAGTTGATTTTTGAATCAGTGGTTAGGGTTAGGTTTCAGTTAAGGTTAGGGTAACATCAACAGGGACAGGAGTCTGTGGGAACATGCAGACAGCACACACATTTGATATATTAAACTGTTCTCTGATTTTTCATATTTGATCTTGTGCAGGACACACACTGTTTGAATTTAACCTCATTCCTCCCAGCAGAGGCATGTTAGTGTGTGAGGCTGACTGTGTGTGTGTGTGTGTGTGTGTGTGTGTGTGTGTGTGTCTGCATACATTCAAAGGAGATACAGTTATGTAATGACTATCTCAACTCAACATCATTTACTATCTTGTTCTGGAGCTTTTGACTGTATCACACTGTCGTCATCAGCATTTGAAATTTGCTCATGTTCAAACCATTATATTCATACTGGCTTAACAGCTTGACAGTTGTTCAAAAACAAAATGAACAAAAAATAATAGCAATAACAGTATTAGTACAGTTAAGATGCTATATCAACTAAAAGCACCGGGTTAATCTCATAGATTGTGGTCATAGCAACTTAACCTTGCTTCCTAAGGTATGGCTGAGGTTGGAGAAATATGGTTGAATAATTAAATAGTCAAACATTGCCTGGGATGGTAGTGAATCCTGCCTCAGGATAACTAATTCAGAATAGGGTTATACTAATTGAATTCCCAGTAGACTGGTTATTGCATGATACTTTGTTGCATCAGATTATAGGTGATAGCAAGTGTCAGCTGGTCTGGTGTGTGGTGGGACAGAAGTGGAGGTAGCATGCTGCGGCTCTTTTGGATTTTCATAGCAGGTGAGTCTTCAATATGATAATTTTCTATTTTTTCTTTTGATCTGTAGTACATTAGCGAATCAACGTGAGGGTTTTTTGCAGAGGTCAATATCTGATGTATTTGTTTATGGAACTCTTCCTTGTTCATTTGAGGTTTGGAGCCGTTTGCTTTTTCTTATTGTTGTCAATTTTTTCCTTTTCTTTTCAATCATGCGATGTCGCACTTTATTTTCCTATTTTGACCTTGTGTCATTAAAGATCCACTATGGACATGTAACAGTACTCCTCTTTAGCAATAATAAGCACCTGATATGATTTTTAAACAAAAAAGTTGAATTACCTGGTTAAAAATTTTTTGAACAATATATACACCTTCTCCCTAATGTAAGAAGACATATTCTATAAATATGAAAAAATTGTTAATTTCAAAAGTTTAACTGATGGGCACAAGATTTGTTTTCACTGAAATGTCCATTCTTAGTGTATGTTGACTGAAATGCTTCAAGTTTCCTCATCGGTCAATTGGATACTGGACCACGATTGGCCCAGACTAGTTGAGATGTCAAAAATCCCATAGGTGTTAAACGTGAGATTTAAGGTGAGGGACACTTTCCTACTTCAGGAGGCGTATATGCTCAAATTAGGGTCAATAAGATTTCTAGCTTTGAAAGTGGTCTTCACAAATACTTCTAGAGTTTGTAGTTGAAAATAACCTTTGTAAACCTGCAATATAAGTCTTTATGAGAAACTTAGGTTTGTGCATGTGTAGAAATGATTTGTATCTGCATTTTGTACTTGTATTTGTGTCTAAAACCTGTAAACAAATTATATCAGTGGCCAGGTAACAAAAAGACACAGTGAAAAGGTGCTTTTGTGAATGTTTGTGTTCAGATACAAAGCAGAAACCTTTGTGTAAATCTAAGTACTCAAAGTCCCCACAGTGTGTGATGCTTAAATCACAAGTCTAAATTTTGACCCTATCTTCACACCGGGATCTGATTTTACAATAATAATCCAATCACAAAACAGAGTCAAACTGTCCAATCAGAGGGCAGATGATTCTGTACCGGGAAAGATTTAGTAGATTATCAAGATGGGCAAGGCTGCAGGCTCTTCCATGACCCAGGTGGGTTTTATTACATTTGTTGATGCTGCAGAAAATAATGGTAAACTTTTAATGTGCTGTGTATGTACGAAACCCCCCTATTTTCTTTTCATCCTTCAGTCCCTCCATCCCTCCTGCAGCCTCTTCTCCCTCTCTCCCTGCCGGTCCACATGTCAGTCATCCCTCCTACCTGGCAGTTCCTCCCATTGTCCCAGGTGGAGCTTGGCCCTCTTTTCTCAAACTCCAGCCCTTTTTCCTTCTCTCAGAGCCTTTTCATGGTGCCCCCACCTGGCAGGGACCCCAGACCGGGCCTCCAGGCTTCATTTGGCCCTTACTCAGTGAAAAAGGTAAGAGGAAAAGGACAAATGAGATTTGGTGAATTAATTGATATTGAAACTTCCACAACAGCTAACTAGCTAAATAATGTATCTCTCGGTGCCTTTCCACAGCTCATATCAGAGGGTATCCTTCCTCTCTCTACACCTCTGTCTGCCTCCCTTCTCTCAGAGCATGTGGAGAGAGAGAGGGATGCAGGAGGGCAAAAAAGGTTCAGGGTAAGAACACTGTTCCATAAGCGGGGTGAAACCAGCACCCAAAGGACATGCATAACTTTGCATGCCTTTAAGGAGACTGTGGAGCAAAAGGCTTCCTGTATCACACAGGTAAGGACTAGAATCTCTCTCAGCCTGTCATTCATTTTACCTTTTTTCTCTACTTGTTTTTATCCATCCATCTCTCCTTTTTCCCAGCCTCCTCTAGGGTTGTGCCTGGTAAGTCTGACGCTGCCCAGTAACTGGTTTGAGTATAAACATGCCAGCCAATTAAAACAGGATTTGGACAAGTGGCACAGTAATATTCACCCTCATAATCGCGTCCAGATGTGGGAAGGGCAGCGGGGCAGGCATTATGACAGAAATTTTATCGACCGTCAGCGTGTGACTTCTCCTTTAATGAGGTGAGGTGTTGAAGTTTATTACTTATTCTTTAATAAGTTCACTCATTCATTACATTCAGCCAGCTCACATGGAATAGATATTTATGGGAATGTTAAATATATACTATTTACCATTGCTATTTTACCAGTAGTCTCTGTGCTTTGATGCATTTTAAATCCTGACTGAAAACCCTCAAATAAACCATTATTATGTAGAAAGTCATACATCTGGAACAAGAGAAGCCCTTTTAAGAAGAGGTTTAATTACAGCTACTTTAAAGGACTGGGGTACATAGCCTGTGAATAAAGACAGATTAAATATAACTATTAAAGAAATGCTAACTAAGGGTAAAACATCCTTAAGCAACCTAGTTGCCATGGGGTCTAAGAGACAGGTTGATGGTTCAGATGAATAAATCACTGAGGTTAATGGTGAAGGTTGTTGAGAGAAAATTATGTAAATCTGTATCTGGTTTTAAAGCTGTTTTTACAGCTCCTGTGTTTGAAGATAAATTGGTTCCAGTTGAGGGCACTACTAAGAGCTATAAGAAAACATGGATAAATAGAGCTAAGACTCTGTCAAGTGGTTACAGTGCTGAAAAGAGACCTAAGGTTGTGTTTATTTTCATCTATTAAAGGTGATACCAGATTAAGTAGGATTCTTAGTAGAATGCCATATCCTTTCAAGTTTTTGCATTGTTTACTTTAATATATAAATTTTAGGATCTTACACTTCCTTTTGAGGATCTGACACTTCCCTCTTCAACCTAGTTGTTTGATTGGTAAGATCAATTGTCCTGTTAACTTAACCAGCACACATATACCAGTCCATTGTTGTTCTAATGTGCAATACATCTGCATATCTCCTCCACAGCACCACAACTAGTCTGCCAGTGGGAGTATTCCTTGGGAATAATATGGCAATGCAAACCCTTGGCAAATTATTGTATTTTACATTTTGTCCTTTTAAATGCACTGGATGCGATTGAGGCAATTGTCATAAAGTTGTCTGATCCTAAATTGATATACTGTTCGTTCAAAAACCTAACATTTATAGTTGCATGCCATTTCCTTAAGTACCTTATATGCATGGTTAGCCTCTGAATAGGTTCTTTTCCTGATATGGCACCTGTAATGTATGCATAAGCATGCTATTTAATATGTGCATATGTGTGCTCACCTTGTCATCCTTTCCTATAATCTCTTTGTATTTTATCTTCGAGTCTTATATTTTGTATCACACTAATCCAGGTTTCTTCCATTAACGCTGCATGTTCATGTTGTCTGTTTTTTTTCTGTTACAATGCTCGGGGTAAATGTTTTTTCCCTTCAGGTACTATTGCTATTAGTGGCACAAACACATTTTTTTTCTCTTTCATCTGAAAGATGCTTTCACATATCGAGTTTACTAAGTGCATTTGTCTATGCAAGCACAATAGTCATAAATTGTTGGATTCTAAACACATTCTACACTGGTCCTTCAAATACTTACAGTTACTTGCCCTTTCCTTGAGTACCTTTCATGCATGGATAGTCTCTGAAGAGGTTCCTGTCCTAGTATGCTACCTGTAATATGTGCACAAGTCATTGGCCGTTTACAATGTCTCCAGCCTTTCATCCTGTTGGTTGGTAACCTGCTGCAAGTGGTCTCTTGATGTCACTCATCTGTGGGTGAAAACCACATCCTATTCTTTACCTAATTCTCAAGGCCTGCATAGCACCCTTCATTACATTGTTTACAAAATGCAAAATTACAAAATGTCATTGTCTGAATTGATTTTATCTGATATCCCCAATGTAGAAAACAATTTTTCTACACAGGAACTTCACCACTGATTTTACATCTGGACTGCAGGTTGGCATTGCTTTTATGCATCAGCAGTATATCTACTACAGCCAATATGTACCTCTTCCCTGTATGTACTTTGTCATGCTCCTGAAAAAACTGTCCTTTTCATATACACTGTACATACATCACAATTATGCAATGCTTGGGCCAACATGGCTGTTAAATATAGTGATCAGCATGCACTTTGGATTCTTGCCCCACATGTGATGGGCATGCCATAAGCTCTTTGAAAACCTCTCTGCTTCAAATTTTATTACCATATACAAACACCATATACATATATACATACAGAATCACCATAAATGTTTATGATATATATGTTATTCTATTCTGCCAGTGGCCAGCTTACAGGCTACTGTTAGGGCCTTAATTTCTGCCATTTGGACAGAACACAACTAATCAACCATTTTTGCTTGGAACCTGAGGACATGTTTCACCATCATCATTTAGTTGTGTGATTTCATATCCTGCATGGTTACATTTCTCATCTCTATGGCATGACCCATGCACAAAGAGTGTCAAATCTCCTAGGAATTAGTTCATTTTGCATGTCTGCTTTTAGAATAAAAGAGTCAGTCTATCTCTATAGTCAAATGATGCTGCTGCCAGTCCTTGAATCCAAATTATGTCTATGCAAGATTTTCCCCAGGCGTAGCATGTGTATAGTAAATAAAAGGCAACCCAAAATAGACTCTTGTGAGACCCCACAAAAGAGAGAAGTATCTGTGAGACAAATGAGATGAATCAATCCAGAGCCACATCAGTGATGCCAACACAGTATATCTCACAGCTGATTCCTGCATTGTGGTCCACTGTGTCAAAAGCTGAGCTGAGGTCGAGGTAACTTAAAATGGACCAAAAAATTGGCACCAGTGACAAGCAATGAGTCACCAGTGCCCTGGACCGGACCAGTCTCAGTTAAAACAGTGACAGTAAAAGTGTAACATCACCTGTAATGAAAATGTATTCTCTCATTCATTCTTGACAGTCACATTCCACAGACTGCCACCACTTGTAGTCAGTGACTACTTTGCTTTAGCTGCACTTCTAACTACATGTCGAATCATTCTTAATTCAGTCAGTGACAAAGCTGTAGCAGCTGTACTAACTTTCCCCTAATATGACAGGTGACATTGCTGAATTTGTCATATTTTCAACTGCTTACCTGAGGCTCTGTAGCGTGAAATTCTAATTTTGATTCTGGGGTGACTTGGTTTCCTCGGTATAGTAATGTAGGGGATTCAATTATGCTAATGATCAAATGTCACAAATAGCACCTCTTTGTAAACAGGAGATGTTTATCAGACTGATATGAGCAATATACAACATATTTGTGCAGTTAAGAGAGTTTTCTCCATCCAACTTGGAACACTATATGAGCAAACCATACAGATAAAAGTAAGGCTTGGAGATAAGAATATGAAAATGTTGCTGTTTGCAGCCCATTGCTTTTGACAGAAGGAGGAGGTCTAAAGATAACAAATATATAGACGTGTTTGAGGCTTTGGAATATTGTTCTCCTCTCCTATTTGTATGTGACAATAGCCTCTCAATCAGTTTCTTGTGTGACATATGAATTTATGTCATCATTCAGATATCAGCTAGGTGTTGATGGGGGCACTCAGGCAGATGTTCCATGGGTTCTCAGATACCCAAGGGGCCCTACGAGAAACCAAATACAGCTTTACTACTCCTCCTTTGACACAGTGGACAACCCTGATCTTACACCACAAGGGTATGTTTTTGATAGTGTGATAACATGTACAGACTCTTCCCTCTCTGCCTTTTCTCAAAATATCTGTTGATGTCCTTGTACCCACTAAACATCCATCCAGATGTGTGGAGGACAGAGTAACTCAGTCCCAGAGGCAGCTCTTCCATATCAAAGCAGTGACACTGAAGGAGGAGGAGGAGAAGAAAAGAGGGCAGAGCAGGACCAAAGACGAAGACGCCTGCTTGAATGGGAAGGAAGACGAAGAGCTTAGTTTGGAGTCCCATGTTGTGATCCGCTACCACAGGGGCCCAGCCCTGATAGGACAGCCAATCAGAGTGTCTGTGAATCTGAGATCCAACTTCAGTGATGATTTTGTTGTCATACGGTAAGTACAAAATAATATCAAGACAAGCCTACTTTCTTGTTCTTAAAATGCTGCCAACAAACTTGTAGTTTTAGTCATAAAAATGTGTGTGTGTGTGTGTGTGTGTGTGTGTGTGTGTGTGTGTGTGTGTGTGTATGTGTGTGTGTCCTCAGGCTAAAGGTGAAGAAGGGCTTGGTGTCAATGGTGGCCCAGAGAACTCTGACCTCTGACATTTGGGCAGTGACCCTGGAGGGAAGCCAAGGCTCTAAACATGATGTGTTGTCCATCCTGTGCCACAAACACAGTTCAATCAAGCACACACACAAGTAGGCTAAGTTCAATTCTACCTGTTTAGCGTCAATGAATCATAAAGTTAAAAAATGCATATGGAGAGACCTTTAACTAATCTCATGAGAGATACTAAGATGAACAAATACAATAACCCTCAGAAGTTTTTCTACTATATTTAATCATTCAGACAACCAAAGTTGAACATTTTAACAAATACCAGTTTTTAACATTTAAGTTACTGACATTTTTTGGTTTATCACATAATGCTAAGTGCAGCATTTAGGATCGGGCTTTAAGGCCTCAGTAAGTTTTCAATAAAAGAGCTCTCCAGCAACTGAATCTGCCCCAAAACTTTTTCAAAAACTAAGTAAATAGAAACAGCCAACTCATTCAGTGATTTGGCAGCAGTGTGGAGGTGAGAGAGTAGATGGGTTTTCAAGTTTGTTTTCTGAAGAAAGACACCTCGCTGTACAATGGCAGGATTTTTATTTTGAAAAATACTGAGGCCTTTAAGTCAGTCACAAGCAGGGGTGGAAGTAGTTTTAAATTCTTACCAGTACTACTACCACAACCCAAATTGCTTTACAGGTGCTTGGTTTAGGAAAGTAAAGAAAGATGCACATGCACAGGCACCATTTAAAAGGGTCACAGAGCAATCCCTGATCATCACCTCACACATAGCTTGTCAGAGCTGCTTTCTGTGTTGTCGCAATAAGACAGAATGAAAAATCACAACTTTTTCTGGAATAATGTTCTATGGACAGATGAAACCAAAGTATAGCCCTTTGGGACTGTGGTTCATTAGTTTTTATGGTGACAAAATAAAACCCATAAGGAGAAGAGAACCCTACCTACGATAAAACACAGTGGAGGTTCTATGATGCTTTGGGGCAAAGCAGCCCCAAAGCATGATAGAATAATGAAATCAGGAGATTACCAAGGCCTTTTAGATTGAAATGTGTTACCCAGTGTCAGAAAGCTAGGTTTGAGGCAAAGGTCCTAGGTCTTTCAGCAGAACAATTACCCAAAGCACACTTAAAGCAGCACAACGATGCCTGTTGTGGACTGTTTTAAACTAGTCAGCAATGAGTCCTCACTTAAATTCCAATTAAAACCTTTAGAGAGGGCTGAAATCTGCCATAGCAAAAAGGACTGTAAACTTAAAAGAGCTTGAATACACAGCAATGGAAGAGTTGAAAAAATTAACAGCAGACAGTTGCAAGAAGCTTCTAGATGGCTACAAGAAACATTTAGAGGCTGTCATTGCTGCTAAAGGTTCTGTAACCAAATAGTAGGGAAGGGTGCTAGTAACTGTGTCTGAGGTACATTTGTATTGTATTTTATTACTATGCGAGTTTTATTTTTCAGTAACCTGGGAGAAATATTTTGATTGGTTTATTTGCATTTTCATATCAATTAAGATTTAAACCTCAAATATGAAACCTCAATGGAGTTAGATGCTTACATTATCAGAGAGAGGAAACGTGGCTACATCTTGATACCTATTATATGTTTATGGTGATTAATGTGTGCAACCAAGAGAAGTTTAGGAAAATTTTTCAGGTCTCCAAAAACCACTGGTCAACACTCTCTGTGACACACTGATGAAATTTCCAAAATGCTGTAATGCTTCTCTTAGGAGGTAAAAAATTAACAGATTAACAGTACAACATTGAAATATCTAAGTCTTTTGATAATTATAAAGCTTGACTGCTGAGTCTGTGACTGCATGTATTTTAGAGTAGTAAGCTTTTAAATTTGAGTAGGTTTGAAGAAATTTGAGTCTGCCTTCACATAGCTCCCAATTTATTTAAAGACACTGTTAAAGACATCATCACCAACAATCAGAGCACATATCTCCTAAACATGCTTAACAATTTATCTTTGAAAGCCTGTTTCTAGCTGCAGGTGTGTAGGACTAGTAGCACATGCGCTACTTCCACTGCACTTAGCACAAAAGGCACGTTTCTCATTCTTTGCACTGAAAGAAAAGTGCCTTCTGTGCAGTACACAGCAGGCACTTAATAATACTAAAGAGTTTTCCTGCACTCTCCGCTTTCTTATAAGAGCAAAGCAATCAAAATATAGTCATCTTAGCTCTTATAAGAAAGCTGAGATGACTATATTGTGATTGCTTTGCTCTTCTAAGAGAGCTCAGAGTGTAGTGATCATATTTACAGTGTCAGCAATTTCTAAACCTTTCTAGCAATGCCCTCATCTCTGTGCAATCACATATACACATCTTCCCAGGGCAGTAACTCTCTCTGTGATGACTGTGGTTTTAGTAGAAGCAGTAGGTGTTTGTATACAGACGGCTCAGTCTCTAATCTCTATGGTCCTGCAGTCCCACTCTCCTCCAGCAGGTGGTGTGTCTGTCAGTTGACGGCCTTAGACAGAGCTTCGGTGTTGCCATGGCAGTGTTGGCTAACTGGTGGGTGGAGTACTCTGGGCGTAGTAACCCCCCATCACTACAAGGGGAAGCAGTGAGCATCTTCACTTTCACTGATCGCCAACTCTTTGGCATTGCTCCCATCACAGAGGTAATTCATTTAGTCATTAGTACATTCCCATACCCAAAGATTATAATCTTTATAATATTTCAAATTTTTTAAGGATCATTTTATAAGATTTATTTAAACATTTGGACTGTGTGATTTCTGATCGTCCTCAGAGTAAAAGGATCATCAACACAGCCATACTGACCAACCAGCTGGTGTCACTTCCTGTCATTGTGCTGGCCATAAGCCATGATGGGAAGTTGTCAGATGTCACCTCTGCAGTCACGTGTCACTCTACCAACGAGAACACTGTAAAGGTGCAACAAAGCCCAACACACATTATTAAGATAAGCCTGACAAAATACAGGTACACTGGTTATTCATTGTATATTCCCATATTTTTGACAGTTTTAGCCTAGTTTCTCAAAGAACAGTCTTAATTCAATGTCAAATTATAATATAAGATTTTAACATAGCTATCAACCACATCTTGTGGATCTCCTCAGCGACAGCCATTAGACATTTTTTTCCTGTTGAACCACTCCACATTAAATCTATGATTATTTTTACCAGTTTTTTTGTTTATAACAATGTACTAAATTCTGAAAGCTACAAGAAAATGAACACAATAGTACACTGCAAACAGCCAATCAAATAGCAGCATGGCAATAGTCGCCCGGACTCGCATCAAATTTCAAATGTGTTTTTCAAAAATATGGCTTCATTACCAGAGAATTTGGATGCGTGAGATGATTTTCCCACAGGGAGCTCTGACACTGCATGTAGACCTCTCTGCCAAGAGCATTTAAAAAATACCAATTTAATACTCTCCTATCAGACACTGAGCTTACCCTATAGAATAAAGATCAGTAAGTGAATGAGCTAAGGGTTTTTAGGTCACAAATTAAACCAGAATTATATTATAGCTAAGTTACTCAAGACACTACAATGTTTTTTGCTACAAACAGGTGAAGCCATGAACCACTTGCTCCAAATGACCCCACCCCTCTACTTGTTTTTTTTCTGACTTGATACCATGGGCAAATTTGAGCTGATTGAGCAGTTAGTTAAATCTAAACCAATGATTTTTGACCACTTCAGACAAATTATCAAATTATGAAGTATCTGAGAAATCTAATCAATATTTGTTCAAAATACTCCTTTAGCTCTGTTTTTGGTCTCTACCAACTCCTGAAAATATGTCTCCTCATCAGCTAAATGCTCCAGTATGTTCCCCAGCTGCTGAGCAGGCACCATACAGTGGCTTTATCAGAGCTTTCCTCTGAAAACTGCTGCTGCTGTGGTTAAAAACAAGCCTGATTAGAACAGTGAGAGTGAACTAAAAGAGTTAAGTTGCTGTATGTGAAACCAGAACAATGAGCTTTGTATATCTAACCAGTTAGGCAATCTCTGTGGGTTGATCACTTCCAGGGACACCTGTCAGATACAGCATGGTATTAACACATTGTTAATAGAAATATGCTGTTTAATGCAGTTAAGTGACATTGTTATATTTGAATATTTCTTTTGTAATACAACTAAATTAAGTTCATCAGCATTACTGTTTTATTGACTTGATATACTATTGTACATATGTTTAATCGCCAGTCATCACTGGAGTCTTTCATTTGTCCTGTTTGTCTCCATTCCAACCACAGGTGTTCAGTAATTGCTCCGCTCTCTTTGTGGATGGCAGCGAATCAGGGTTTGGCAACACTTGTGCAGTGGTGGAGTTCCTACTGGGTGCACTCCAGGGCTCCGTGTGTCTAGAGGTGTGGGCTCCGTCAGTGCCTCTGCAAGTGTCTTTGGCAGACCCAATTCTCAATGCCATCAGTGGCTGGAATCACTTCACAGAGAATGGGTACAAGACAGCCTCAACGTGTCTTCACTTTGCTTTCATTCATTAACTTTATTAAAGGCTATTGTATGTGAGCTTCTCTACATAAACAGATCACCTGGAGATTCAAATAATTACCTGACACACCTTTTTAACCCCATTACTTCCTCTAAGTATTTTATTGGATATATACACAAGGCATTATATTTTTTTTCTTAAATATACAGGCTGTGAAACCCTACAGGACATCTATCAGTCTTAAGTTTTCAAGTACTCTTTACACAAAAAAGGAAACATGCAACAGGTTAATTAATTCTTCTTGTAACTTTTCACTCAGAGGGTCTACATGAAAATCCATCACACAAAAGCATAAGCAGAGCAACTGCAGGGGTAGAATGCAACCACCCAGGACCAACATTAAGACTAGATCCCTATTGAGCTACTTTTTTTGGCTGGACCGCAATGGCGGATATCTGTCCTTGACAGACTGCCTGACTTACACTGACTGAGTGATGAAGTTAACCCATTGGTCAGCTGAATAATGCATGACTGAGTAATGAAGTTACAATGAAACTTTGTGTTTAACCGGTGTGTTCTTTTTCTCTAACTAGGTGATAAAATGGAGATAAAGTACAAATTGGGTGAAATAACAACACAGTAGTGAGAGAGTAAGAAAAGTTTGATTGGATTCTCTGCTCTTCTTACATCTTTCTTGTCTTGCTCATCCTTTCAACACAACCCCAATGATGATGAAATGAATGATCAATCTTACATCACTGCTAGCACTACTATCCTGGCAGGGACCATTATATTTACAAAGCTTGTTACACTGTTCGGAGTATTTTGTTCTATGGAGGATGGTGGAATATACTATTGGACTTCACTAAACAAGAGCAGGCTGAGGAAGGACAATAATTGGTGAGTGAAACATCTAGTGCTTAATTTGTAAATCATGAGGTCCTAGGACATGAAGAGGGTGCTTTTCCAGAAGGTAAGGGAAGAGGAAAAAGTCACAGAATGCATCAAAGAATCCATTCACAATAATGCAAAATCAGCAAGGGTGGCATGTAGGAAAAACTAATTACAGCTTGCAGGTCTCTCTCTCTCTGCCATTGACTGTCCCTTCACTTACCCGTTATTTTCTTTCTTTCTGTGGATTGCGACAATTGGTGTGAAAAGGAATTAGGGCCAAAAGTTCTACTTACAACCAAAAAACCAAGCCTTGAAAATAGCCATAATTAGTCTTTATCAATTTAAATTTTGGTTATGAAGAAATCAGTCAGAATGTAAGATTAATCTATTGTTTAACTCCATGTTTACCACATTACCTCAGCACCTGTCTGTGTCACTGCCCATGGTGCTGTAGATTGTGTTGCTGTAGATTAGAATAGGACTTGTAGTGATGTAGCCTGCTATCTATTTTATATTTGATTGGGCCTTGTAATGTTGAAGACTGTCATATCTATTTTATAATTATATTAGTCTCATGTATGAAAGACATGATAGGCTACTTGCCTGTCGCTGTCTATTGATGCACATAGAGTTATGTCTGCTTTCCTCTGTGATGAAATATTTGAATGCAACTGGCAACCTCTTTTGCAGTTTTAAAATTCAAAATGACTTCATCAGAAGGCATATCGAGAATGCTCCGCCCCTTCTGGGCAGAGAGTCTAGCTCTGCTCCTGCACAAATGGATATAAAAGACGATAATGTCAAGAATTACAGAGTACAGTATTAGCCACAGCTGGAACAGTGTTAAATCTTAATACAGTAATGTGCAGATATAGTTACACTGGACCAAGATGAAGACTTTTTGTGCCACTTTAACTGTATTCTGAGATCCAAGGTGACTATGCGTAACATTTGATATATATCAGATGGATTGGTGACACAGGCATGATCACAAGCACACACATACATAAAAATACGCACATACAAATATGTTTTGGCCTGTCTCATCATGTATAACCTGGGTGTTCTGTCTCTTTAGGTGTGTGCCAGTTTATCAGCGCTCCTCAGTCCAGGTTCTGACTCAGTTCACAGCTGAGGACTCCCGCAGCAAAACCATGCACCTCTTAGGCTCATCTGATTGGTTTGTGGATGTGACAGAGCTGGTGCGTGACTGGCTGAGAGTAGAAGATCCTCAAGTGGCTTCCCTTGGAACCCAGAATAACCTGATTGGTTTACGCCCAGGAAAGACATCACTCCATGTTGGTGATTCTTGTACTTAAATTCAGTTGGACATCTTCTCTTATTCAGCATCTTCATCATCATGTCTCTCTCTCTCTCTCTCAGGTCGTTTCTGAGAAGTGGGATGGTGTGCTGGGCAGATGTGACATCACTGTAACCTCCACCCCCGTCATACCAGCAGACCTGTCAGTACAGGTGGTCAGTGGCCTTGGCATGTCAGTCAGGGGCAGTCCCACCCACTCTTCCATCATCACAACAACAGTGACTGCCCACAACATCCTGTACAACCACCACCAGGTGAAAGAATGGTCATTTTTGTGTGATTGCAGCCACTGTAACGTGTCAGATAAAGCAGCTGTTCTTATAATAGCACTGGAGTATGGCCAGCACAAGGCATGCTGGTAATAAAGGACAATTCATATTACCTTCACTATGATGGCTTACACCCTAAGTAACACATAATGTGCTGTACATTTTTTATCAGCACAAAAGCTGGGGCAGGTTTTATACCCTTTCTCATTTACGTCTGAAACCCCCTCCCCAACACCTGTTTGATGTCAGATTTTTCTAAAACTTTACAAAACCAACAATCCAACTTTCTTAACCACCTCACATCATGACTGACCAGGTGTGGAGGTAAGAAAGGAACCAAACATTGTACTTCTCGCTGAGGTCTGAATGTCTTCCAAGGGTAAATAAGTACCATTATCCCTGTTTTAAAATGTGTCCCCCCACAATGATGGCCAGCGTTTTACTCCAATTTCCAGCAAAGCCATTCAACTATAAACATATTTGACATCCAACGTGATCTGACAGTAATTCTTTGGAACCAGCCCTGAGAAATCTTAAACCTGCCCTAAGGAATGACATATTTAGGTGCACAAGTATTTGGATTTTGACACAATCTTTGTTGGATTTTGCCTCTGTTCACCACCACGATGGATTGGAACCCAAATGAATCAAGATATGATTGAAGTGAGGGCTTCTAGCTTTAATTCAAGGGGTTTCACAAAAAAGGAATAACAGCCGATTAGGAATTACAACCATAGTCCCTCATTTTCAGGGGCTCAAAAGTAATTGGATTATTGAATGAAAATCAATTATAACTGAATGAAAAATCTGTTTAATAATGGCCAGTATATATCAGTATGTATATATATATATATATATATATATATATATATTTTTACACATATATATAAAAGAAAGTAATCTGAACAGATGTTGTGCATGGATGCACTGATGAGTTAGTGAGAGTTAGAAATAGATGCTATATTTAATTTCAAGACAATAGGTAAACATGGTTGATGGTGTGAAGTTTGCAATTTTTTGTCGAACTTATAAAATGAGCATGTCAAACAATAAGAGGACAATAACTTGTGAGGTCAAAAATTCTTTCAATCCTTATGGTGTTGTTTCTCTGCAGGAGGCATCCATCAGCATCTGGCTTCAGTTTAGTGATGACACTGCCTGCCTCCTCTCCTCCTTCAATGACCTTCCCTTTTTCTTGCATCTCTCCTCATTGGCTGAGACTGTGGTTGTGGTGACACCTGGCCCCAGCCAACGCATCTTTGCCCAGGGTGATGGAGGGGGGCCTTTACTGCGAGCAGAACTTCTGGTTACAACTTGTACTGATCAGCAAATCACCTCCAACTTCATCAGTGAAGGCAAAAGAGATTGGACAGAGACTGGTGAAAGAGGAAGCAGGACCACGAGGCTGGCAAGGGGATCTGGTTGGATAAGAGTTAACCTAGATCACAGCTTCCTGCAACCAGTAGGGAACAAGGATGAGGAGAACGAGAAGTTTGAGTTTGACATTTCAGACGCACTGGTTGAGTCAGAAAACAACGTCTATACATCGAACTTCAATAAGGACGACAGTGCAAATATGAGCAATAACTACTATGATAAAATCAGCATGAAGATGCCTAATAGAAAATGGAATGAGATGGGAAACAGAGGGATGGTCAGTCAGAACAATCTGGAAAGAGCTGTGCTCAAGCCAAGCCAAGAGGAGGATTCTGTGTACTCTTCCCCAAGCCTAGAGAAAAAAGGACTGAGGGTGGAGGAGGAGGATGGGCAGAGAGCTAGAGAGCTTGAGGTTGGTGTGGGTACTGTCATCTCTCTACTCTGTCTCTGTGTTGTTCTCTTTCTGGCAAACTGTCTGCCCTGCACCCTGCGAGACAGGAGGAGGGCAACAGCAGAAAAGGAAGGGGAAAGAGAACTAGAGGGAGGCCCTAAGGAAGAAGAGGAGAGGAAGAAAAAAAAAGTAGAGAACAGGGACACAGGGGAGAGGAAGAAGACAGAAGGTGAAGACAAGACAAGGCAACAGCAGGAAGAGAGCAATAGAGAGAATGATAAAGAAGTAGAGATCATTTGCTGATACATCCACAAGCAGAGTTTAACTTCAGCTCAAACCTGTACTCATGTGACAACCACAAGAAATATGAAGCTACTTTTCAAAACTCTAAAAAAATCTTCTCTAAAAAAGGTCAGGCTGGTCAAAATCATAAGTGACATTGCAACAGTCATACTATAATGACTGCTGTTTCTGACATGAGGGTCAGGAATTGATCAACTAAAACTCGGGGTACTATTAAGAGCTAAAGAGTTTATTACTTTAAACAGCTAAACAAGCACCAGTCACTGAGAATCTTCACTCAGTCTCCCGTTCAACTCATTCTAAGACCATATGAGTGATGAATCCAAGAAGGCCCTTTCTGTTTTAGTAATTTAGCTCCACAGACTTACAGGTCAGCCCTCACATTTGTTCAACATGGCCAATATTGAGATGTTTTGAAAAGGCAAAGTCATGATAGTAACATTGTGCTATCACCATGTTAAATTAAATTATATATTACCAGTCAAACCAAAGCATTGTCATTGTTCTCATACATTTTTAGAGTTTGTGGTTGCCCTTATCACCACCTTACCCTACCTTTGGTCCCATTTTGCACCCTGAATTACACTTTTAAAAACTTTTTTCTTTTCATTTTTATGTGTCATTGGCTTATTTGACTGTGCGTTTGGCTTTGGGCATGAGGTATTTGTTGCAATGATGCTTTCTTCTGTTCTCTTTTGCACATGGGCTGATAAATCACCTTTTAAACCTTTTTGGCACATATCAATCAGAGGACAGATCCCTCACAAGTAGCAATAAACTGGTTGATTTAAAATAAACGAAGAGGGATAAACTAAATCAGGCATTTAAGAAAAGTATTTTTTACTGTTATTTCAGCCCTGAGATGGGACTATGATCAGATTTGTGTATTCCATAAAATAAAATGTGTTGCTTAGATATATTCTTATGGTGTATATGAAAATTTTAGCCTTATTCTTTCACCTGCAACCCGGGTCTTTATTCACTTAATCCAGTCTTCATTCAGTCCATTAGGTCTTTATTCAGTCAATCAGGTCTTTATTCAGTCCATCCAAGAATCACTTCTTGAAATTTACTCAAACACATCAGTGGGTCTGAAAACAGGTTTACTGACAATGACTTGATTCGGTTTAATATACAGTGTTAGAAATTAACAAAAGAGGTTTTCAGGGAAATTATATTTAGCCTCAGTGGAGAGCTTTTCTTTACGATAATACAATGGATAAATAATTGCTTTTTTTCCCTATGAGGGCAGCAAATATACCATAAAGTGTACATATGTTGAATAATACCTCTGTATTTAGGAATGATATTTTTTAACTCTAAACTTTGTTTATTGCATTATGTGTCATTTTTTCAGTTGTGTTTAACTATATCTGGTTTTAGATCTGTGTTATTCAAAATAAAGTGTGCAGTATTAAGCTTTCTACTTTCTATAGGTCACCTGCTCTTGATTTGTACTGAGGAAAGTTTGTTGTTTGGATGTTCAATGTTGATGTTGAAACCCCAAAACTGGGAGGAGGAAGTAATCATGGTTGAATAATTTTTTAGTGAACAGGGCTGACTTTTAAAAGACATCTAAAAATGCCCGAACACTTCTGAAGCAAGATTTTTTTGACAAATGAAACAAAGATTAACTTGTACCAGATGGTAAGAGAAAGGTATGGAGAAGGAAAGGAATGGCTCATGATCCAAGCATACCACATCAACTGTCAGATCTTTACTTATTTGTATACTTCCATATTTGGACTTGTTGCAAACACTTTTTAACAAGATGCATTAGAGTGAACTCTGAACTCTTATCTTCAATTTTCTTTTTAATATTCACAATGAAAAGATTCTGGTTTGAGATGACACTATCAAAACTCTTCATTCTATTAGTATAAAAACACACATGCAGAACATTTGTAAACCTCTGCATAAATTTACTGAGTGGAGTTGTCGGTTGTTATTTAAACATGTGCAATAGCAAGTTATTTAATGAAACTAATGTAGTCTGTTTCCAGTTGCAAGCTTAACCGGTAGTTACACGACACCTGGGTAATGCATGTTTGTTCAGAGGTGACATCACCAATAACCGTGTAGTTCAGTTATGTGATTTGTGTTATTGACATTCCCTAAAATATTGCTGTCCACACCCAAGAACAAGTTAGAGGAAGTACAATCAATATTTTACCCCGTTAAGCACAAGAATCAATGACTTTACCGTCATTTTCCCAAAGAAAATAACTTGCAGTCAATTGACACTTAAAAAAAATACTGTCCAAGAAGTCACTGTGCCCATCCAAAATTAGTTACCATACAATACCATGCAACAATAAGCTGACTTATTGTTGCATTCTATTGCATTGCTTACTTTAAGATCAAACGGCATTAAATAAGAGCTGTGACTGCATGGAACAACACATTCAAAACTCTAAAACAACATAACTTATTTTGTCAAACAGTCAGTGGTGATGTTAAATACACATGGTTTGTAACTAATGGGTAAAGATGAAAAACACTGGTTTGGTCCTTAAACTGAGTTCTGATAGTGGTAGAGTGTTTCATCATATATCAAAGACTCAAAACCTCAGGAAAGACAGATTAAGTATTGCTGCTACACTTTTTAACACTGAAAAAAACACCAGGTGCCTGTGTGTGAATGAAGTACTACTAACATTAGTAGTCCTGTCTCTAGCAGCTGACTGTGTGTGTGATCAGCCCAGTCCTAAACCTCCCCTGGCCTGTGGTCCACACCCTGTGGCAGACTGCTGGTGCGTCCTCAGGTTGCAGATCCAGGCAAACCTCTTCCCACACTGGTCACAGCTGAAGGGTTTCTCTCCAGTGTGAACCCTCTGGTGCTTCTTTAGGTTCCCAGCCTCAGAGAAGTGTTTCCCACAGGTGTTGCAGCAGAAAGGCTTCTCCCCTGTGTGGACTCTCTCATGAGCCTCCAGGTTGGATAATCCAGAGAAAGCTTTGCCACAGGTTCTGCATACATAGCTTTTCCTGCGGCGCTCACCAGCTGGGATGTTTACAGTCTGGCTTTTACCGTGGCGAGCCACAATGCTTGCTTGATGCTGTGCAGCCTTGGCTGCCTCAATGCTGGCCAACACTGCTGTGGATTCCCTGACAGGTAAAGCTGACTCTGGAGCCACAGTGGTGCTCATAGTCCTGCAGGTTGAGTTGATACCAGAAACACTTGTTTTATCACCACTGATAGTGTTACTGACAGCAGCTGTGCTAGAGGACAGTGCACTCTGTGCAGAAAGAATTCTGAGCTGCTGCTGCTGGTGCTGCTGGTGCTGCTCAGAGATCCTGCTGCTGCTCTGAGGCTGCTTCAGCAGCTGAGCCTCTGCAATTCTGATCATTGCTTGTGTTCTGCTCCATGGACGTTGGGAAGATGGAGCCTGTATCTTGAGAGGTATGCACAAAGACGTTCCGGCTGATAGAGCTGCCAGCAGAAAAAACATGGAGTCAGCATATTTTCATTACATCATCGTCCCTGAATGAAAAATAACACTGAGCTACGATAAATCAGAATCTGCTATATGAACAACTCATCCTTTTAATGAAGATAATATGACTGTTTTTCTCCCATGGCTATGACATCTGTAGCTAAAGGTGAACCCAATTGGGATATGTTGTCTGCCACTTGTTCATCTTCAGTGCACTTCACATTTCACCACATGTATCAGTCCAAGGAAACTCCAAGAGACGCATATCAAGACTGTGTCTACTCTATTTTTGATTTTTTTTTTTATCCTCGTGTTGTAACCATCTGCTCACATGACACACATTACCTGCTGTCTCAACATTCAACATTCAGTCCTAGTTTAACTGTGAGCTGTGAGGCTTTACTGGCTAAATAGTTGCTAAATTAACATCCCAGAGTTGTAAAATCCTGCCTCAAAGGAGAACAAACTGCTGTGTGGTGTCTGTGTGGAGAACAAACTGAACCTCCTGCTTTGTTTTTGATCTTCTCATTGCTACCTTATCCAACATGCACACAAATTTCTAGGAGCACTTCTGCTCTGTTGAAAAATTCTAGGTCTACTTTACAATATTCACATGTAGGACAGATGGTTAAATCGTCTTCCATGTCATTACAGTGTGCATTACAATCGTTATCTGGTGGGACAGTGCAGCATACATTACAACACAAACATTTTGATATAGTTTCTGTTGTCTGAATACTACAGAAACCATCACAGCGGTGATGCTATATGTCCTGTTTGAAAAGCTTGGTCTTACTTCTTCCCAGTACATAGCCTAACCAGCTGTCTGACATTTAAACTCTCTGGACTTTTTTAAAAGATGATGATGTGTTACCTTGTGACACAAATGGCTGGATGTGAACTGTGGAGCAGCCAGCCGTAGAGGACAAGCTCTGCCCTCTCCCCGTTCTCACTGCTGTGGAAATGGATGGATCCGTCTCTACAATAATAACTCCCTCCTTGTCACCCTCTGCTGAGTCATCAGCATTGAAAGAAAATGAAGGGCCACCAGGAGCTGATATAGAGTCATTATCAGGGGCCCAGTGGGTGAAAACTGTCTCCAGTTCAAACAAAGAGTATTCAGAGGTGACAGTGTTTCTGTTACAGGATCTCTGCAGATGTTGGTGTTGAGCGTTGGGGTTGGGTGGTGTATTGGTGTCTGGTACCCTGAGCTGGACTGCCACTGTACTGCTGGAGTCTTCTGATATCATGGGGGTCAACTGAGGGCCTGCAGACTGGGGAGGAGGAGAGAGGTTAATTAAGACCAGGTATTGATAACTCACATCTCTTCATGAATACAGGACTTTGCTTAGCTTAGCTTTAGGACTAGAAGCAGGAAAAACAGAGTTAACATTTACACCTTCTAACACCTGTAGATTTTTCCGATAAATATTACTGCTTTGTTTAACCCATACACAAAAAGAAATAAAACATGTTAATTTTTGGTTTTACAGGGAGTTATGTTTTGGAACTATTTTTGGCTGGGCAATGACTTCCACGAGTCACTGTACAAAAGTTCCAATCAAACAACAACATATCATTTTTACATTGTGTTTCTGTACTGATCATCAAACAAAACGTAACGTTAACCACAGAGCTTCATTTCCACTAGCCTTTTCCTTCTGTTTCCAGTTTTTATGGTAGGCTAAGATAACAACATCTTTACTGAACCCGCAGACATGAAATTTATATCAATTTGAAAATCTCACCCTGACAGAGAGGGAAAAGTTGCTTTTCAAAATATTGAACTATTCCCTTAATTTGTTCTAATCCCCCATGACTCCACTAATGACTGATCTATTAACCCTGTAGGGGCCATTTTACATTTGACTGGCATCATAATCTCTGCTAGTTAGCTTGTTTTACCTGGAAAACTGCTACTGACAATGGGACTGAACTGTAAAAACACTCATTCATGGAGTCTAGTCTAATGTAGTTCTACTAGCAGGCATATAGACTTTCAAAGGAATCTGTACATATAGTACTTATGTATTACAATGATTTACTGTATGAGTTACATATTTGACGATAGTATTGTGTCACAATTTTGTAATGTATGATTTAAAAAAAAAACCACATTCACGTTCATGTCTTTATAAGCGTTTTAATGATTTACATTGCAAACTACGCACATTGAGCAGGATTATACAAAATTGTGACACAATAGAAAAAGCTAGTGTTACATATAGATCATAGGTTTATGCCAAAATGACTTGTTTTTTACATAACAGCCACACTTTATCACATTACTCAAGAGGAGACTTATTCTAGATAAAACAAAGACGAAATATATATGAAAGGTCCTGTATTATTAGGAGCGAATTCAATGTTTCTTCACAGGAAAAACATGATTAAAATACAGTAAAAATGCACACAATATTACTTTTTTCAAACACTGTTTCATTTCTGCCCTGTACTGTCTGTAATGTCTCATTATCTCAGTATCTATGGGATTTTTTTTTGTTTGGCTTATTTTTTAGTTTTGTATCGGTAAGATCAATACATTATATGTGGGGCCTACAATGATGGCACTGTAACACATGAATTACCTTAAACCGTCAAATAGTTACTAGGCCCTCTATTTATCTCCACTGTAGAGAGGTCCAGACCTTTATCTGAAACAGACTTATCAGAGACAGAACCCTTTATTTCTAAGACTCCTGGAAAAAAGTTTTTTTTAATCACATACAAAAGAGTCATGTTATACTCACCACTCTGCTGCTCTCACGATCTCTTTGTTACACAAATACTCAAATAGTAAGCCAAATACTGGCTTAATATAAGTTCACTAATTAGTTCCAAACACTTCCACTTTGAGTTTTGTTTTGTCTTGTTTTTTTTCATTACTTGTGAAGCTACTGCCAATGAAATCCCTCGAGTTCCTGGTGGGCTTTTAATTTGGAACATCTGTCCAGGAAGTGTCGACTTTCAGAGTTGGTTTCTTATCAACATTCGCCAAAAACAGCAAAGTAGAATAACTCACACTCACCACTACAGAAACATTTTCCATGGTTCTTCTTCATCATTTTTTTGTTCAGAGTTAAGCTACTGTCAGAGGACCTCATGGCTTTTAATTTAAAAAATGTGCAGGAGTTGTTGAGTTTTATTGACAGTAACTTAAGTGTACTCAAAAAGAATGTGATTTAGAAGAATTGGAATCAGTTATTCAGTATTATATCAGTAATAAACACATTATTGCTATCCTAAAGAGAAAGTGTCCTTAGCAGGGTGATTAAGACATGCCTCTGCTGTTGTACTGATAACTTAGTGCTGTGGAATTGTACAGTATACTGAATTTACCATGTGGGTGATTATAGTACAGGTCTTTAATGCATATTGAGGACAAAATTGTTGTCATTTGGCTATTTTTTGAAACTGATTTTTGTTTGAGAAGTAATATGGAGGCATATAGAGATATTTATGTTGTTTTGGACAATATAAAGATAGCGTATGGTTGTCCTTCCTACTTCAGACATTAGTCAAAACTAGGGTTTGACTAATGTCTGGGCTATGAAGATTGATTTCCTGTAGCATATTTTGGCTCCAGGAAAGTGAGCTACATGTGGTCATAATTTTACTTTTGTCTGTAAACTTCAGCAGTATTTTGGCATGCTTTTTTTTTTCATCTAAGACGTCTCTGACTCCATGTCTATGTCTGTGGATGGTGTCTCTTCTGGTGTTTTTTCAGGTTGCTGGGGTCAGAGAACCTCTCAGAGCAGAGCAAGCACTGGTACGGTCTTTCACCAGTGTGGATGTTTCTGTGGATCTTCAGGTTCCAGAACTGGGAGAATTTTTTGCCACAGATGTTGCAGCCATATGGCCGCTCTCCAGTGTGAGTCCTCAGGTGGGATTCTAAATTTGCCGGTGAACTGAACCCTTTCCCGCAAAACCTACATATGCAAACCCTCTTCCTGAGGACTTTCTGCTGCCCACCACTGCTTCTATAACTACCCTGACCCTTACTTGGATGTGTGTCCAGCAACCGTTTGGCCCCCTGAACTGATAGCTGCTCCCCCTGTATGTTATCTGAAACCAGTATGGGGCTAGACTCCTCTGACAAATCAATAACAGGACACTGCTGCTCAAAGGATACAGAAGTTTGGAAGACTCTGGAGCTCTCAACAGCAAATCCCTTTCTGGCTGAACTTTCAACAGCCAATCCCCTCCCAAAGCTGTGAGGCTCTGCTACAATGCATGTGCTGGGCAGGTATGACAGAGGGGCACCGTGTGAGGATGGCCCTGGGAGGCTGTTATCATGATTATACCCACCCCCCCCATTAGTCCACAGTGAAGATTGGCCATAGCTGACCTCTGACAGGCCCCCCCCAGACTCCTGCAGGTCAGACAGTTGATTGGTGGAAGCTTGTGTGGTGTCACTGAATGGTAGCACTCCTCTGTAGTCATCTGTACTCGACTCCACCAACCCTGGAGTCAAAGAGAATGATATTGAGAGACTTTCTTTGTCAAACTCTGTATCTATGGGACTGAATTAAATGTAGCTTCTTCATGCTTTCACAGTATATTCTGGATTTTTTTTCTCAATGTTGAAAGGCACAACGGTTGTTACAGTGTGTGTAAATCAATGGCTGCCAAATACATGCGGATAGTGACTCCAGTTGTTTTTAATCTGCTGCCATGCAGTGACAAAGAGGCATTAAGCACTTGTCCATCCTTCAATGTTTTTCTGCTGTAAACATTTGCTTTCATATGATAAATACATGAACAAAAGTCATAGTTTTGAACGTGTTTGAGCTCCACTCACTCATCCCATATTTGATCTACTGTGCCACTCTACAGGAATTGTGCATTTTCTTTTTAAATTGATAACAAACAGCTGCAAGGAGCCATGCTAGGTAAGAGAAGACACTACAGGTATATGTAGTCATGTTGTAAGAGGGGTAAGCAGATCATACATGGTGATGTAAACTATACCATACAGTAGATGTGTCCACTCACCCTCCTGTATGCTGAGGCCTGTCTGGTTCTGAGTTCCTGTCACTGGCTCCACCTCCTCCACCTTCACCAGCACCACATCTGGCTCCCCCTCCTTCTGTACACACAATGAATAAAGGAAATGTGTGATGTTATTGTACCACACACAACGTGACTAGACAGGATATACAATGTACACAGCCTGAGGGGCCCTGAAAAGCAACTTCAGTGAAAACATGATAAATATGATCAAGGGAGACACCATAATATTATTGTATTATTTGATTGAGTGGAGATTAATCCAAAGTAGAGCTGTTTATCAGCCACTTGGAGATATCAGTACTGGTGTATAAAATCAGCTCCTTACAGTAACAAAACAGTTCAATAGAGAAATGCCAAAGACCTGATTAAGGTCAATTCTAAACTATAAAACCCTCTTTATCTGAACCCAAACTCCTTACACCTGCATTATCTGGATTATTTTTGGACCATCCATCAAAAAGAGAGCAACATGATCATTTACTAGTGGTGTTTTTGTCTACCTGATGAGTACAATATTCACTCTAAGGAGGGAGGTGATAATTCTTGGTGTATCTGTCACTACTGACACCTTTTATTTTACTCATTAGTCATTTGACCCATTGTCAATATAGAAAATATTGATTATTGCAGCTTCAATAACCAAATTAGATGCATTTTTTAAAAGGATTCTAAGTAGAAAAAATAAATAAATAAAAATCAGTAGTGCCTGATATATTGCTATCAGATTGTCTTAATCTCTTAAATACCAATCTTGACCTCAAAGACCCTGGATCCTGGGCTCCAATCCAAAATTAATTTTATTCTTAGGATCTACATGCAAGAGAAATAACAGCGAATGTTCTGCTGATACCAAATCTAATGCAATTTTCTGAAGCCCATTATGACTGTTACAATGCTGTACAGCTTCTCTAGACAATAAAATTCGAAGTCTACTTTTCAAATAGTCACACAGTAACATTTGCTTTTACAGATTATACACATCAATGTGTGAGATAGTGAAAGTAGTTTAATGTTGTATACCAGATGGAGCAATGAGTTGAAAACCAAATCTGCATCAATTATGTTTTAAATAGCTGAATCCTATAAATGAGGCACATAATTAATACATTTTAGTTGGCATTTTGGTCATTTTAATAATACCTATGTATCCATTCTACTCTCCTGACTGAGTCATAAAAACTCCTTTAAATCTGATTTCGTTCATCTGAGATTCAAAGTCATTATTACTATTGGTTTTCAAAGAAGGGGGTAGTTGAATAAAACTTTTCAGTGGTTTAAGGTGCAAAATTTATTTTGTAAATAAAAAGCTGCAAACAAAACGTGAAATGTTTCAACTATAAAACACATGAAATGTAATAAATTTTAGAATGACTGTCCATAACTTGACAGTACTCTCAAAAATTTATTTAGTATACATGTAAAAGTACTCCATGTTCAGAGCAAGTGATTGAGTACTGGCTAAGACTA
Source organism: Istiophorus platypterus (assembly GCA_016859345.1). NCBI lineage: Eukaryota > Metazoa > Chordata > Actinopteri > Istiophoriformes > Istiophoridae > Istiophorus > Istiophorus platypterus. The sequence goes on from CM029114.1 coordinate 29,451,780, forward strand.
AATACCAACCCAAGTATTTCTTATTTATTTCAAACTTACAAACCATGAAAGCAATACAGAGAGTAACACTTGATCTCCAGTTGTTCCACCATGTTCAGACCCATCAGTCAGTACTTTTTTCACCCATTACTGACTGCACTTCCACTGTTTCAATCTTTACTTTGTGTTTGTGTTATTCTTTACATGAAAACACACTTTTTAGCAAAAACTGATTGCAGCGGGGGGGTTTTTGTTGAGTTTGCACAGCAGCAGTTACATAGATATGTGCCTAAAGGTGTCTTAGCATGTTTGAAAATGCAGCTGTAAATATTTAAATGTAGAGGCTGAACAGGTGGTGTAATGGTGTAAGTGGTTCACATTACTACATTCATAAATAGTACACTAGTATAGTGTTATTTCAGTTTTTTCCTCTTTAATACACTTACACTTCAGGTTTTCTTTGTCAGTGTCAGGTATTGAGTATAGACTGATGAGAGCAGGAATTAATTTAAACTATTTTAGCATAAGGTTGCAACAAAACAAAATGCAAAAAAAGTGAAAGAGTCTGAATATTTTCTGAATGAACTGCATGACTTAATGTTTTCTTAGGATCTATGTTTCATGATGCTCTTTATTATGATGATACATCAAATCTATCTATATTTTCTTACTATCAATAATGTCCCATGTAGCAATCCAAACTAGCATGGAATCCTACTAACAATTACTGTGTGTGTATAAAAACCTGATATACAGTAGTGTTCAAAATAATAGCAGTCCAATGTGACTAACCAGATTAATCACTGTTATTAGTATATTTTTTACTGCTACATGGCACACGAGTTACCAGTAGGTGCAGTAGATTCTCAGAAAACCAGCAAGACCCAGCATTCATGATATGCATGCTCTTAAGGCTGTGCAATTGGGCAATTAGTTGAAAGGGGTGTGTTCAAAAAAATAGCACTGTCTGCCATTGACTTTACAAACTCAAAACAATTTTGTGCAAACTTTTTTGTTTCTAGGATTTAGCAATCCTGTGAATCACTAAACTAATATTTAGTTGTATGACCACAGTTTTTTATAACTGCTTCACATCTGTGTGGCATGGCATGCTTTCAGCTGATAAGCCACTCCAAGATTCTTTAACAACATTCCACAATTCATTTACATTTCTTGGTTTTGCTTCAGAAACAGCATTTTTTGATGTCACCCCACAAGTTCTCGATTGGATTAAGGTCCGGGGATTGGGCTGGCCACTCCATAACATTAATTTTGTTGGTTTGGAACCAAGATTTTGCTCGTTTATTAGTGTGTTTTGGGTCATTGTCTTGTTGAAACACCCATTTCAAGGGCATGTCCTCTTCAGCATAAGGCAACATGACCTCTTCAAGTATTTTGACATATGCAAACTGATCCATGATCCCTGGTATGCGATAAATAGGCCCAACACCATAGTAGGAGAAACATGCCCATATCATGATGCTTGCACCACCATGCTTCACTGTCTTCACTGTGTACTGTGGCTTGAATTCAGAGTTTGGGGGTCGTCTCACAAACTGTCTGCGGCCCTTTGACCCAAAAAGAACAATTTTACTCTCATCAGTCCACAAAATGTTCCTCTATTTTCTTATTCTTTGATCCATTTTGATGGTTGTCTTCCGTTTTCTGCCAAGTGTCTCTGGTTTTTCTCTCCATTTTAAGGCATTAGAGATCATTTTAGCTGAACAGCCTATAATTTTTTGCACCTCTTTATAAGTTTTCCCCTCTCCAATCAACGTTTTAATCAAAGTACGCTGTTCTTCTGAACAATGTCTTGAACAATCCATTCTCCCCAGGCTTTCAAAGAGAAATGCATGTTCAACAAGTGCTGGCTTCATCCTTAAATAGGGGCCACCTGATTCACACCTGTTTTTTCACAAAAATGATGACCTCACTGATTGAATGCCACACTGCTATTTTTTTGAACACACCCCTTTCAACTGATTGCCCAATTTCACAGCCTTAAGAGCATGCATATCATGAATGCTGGGTCTTGTTGGTTTTCTGAGAATCTACTGAACCTACTGGTAACTTGTTCGCCATGTAGCAATAAAAAATATACTAATAACAGTGATTAATCTGGTTAGTCACATTGGACTGCTATTATTTTGAACACTACTGTATCTCATTCCTTTGTGCCAGAGCTTTGCTGTTGTTTAAAAACTAACAAAAAACATATCAGTGAGCCACAGTTTAGTTTATTTTGACTCAGTCCTATACTGCCCGAAACACTCACTAGAGCACCAAATGTGGACTAATCTGCAGCTGAAAAACAGTCCCCAACAAATACACTATTCCCTCCTGTTTGTTTGATAAAAACTACAAATGGCAGCTGTTCGGAAATTACTGTGAAATTAAACTATGAACCACTGTTAAAAGTCTTGGAACACCACCGCTTTTCCATTTTTATTGAATCTTAAGCAGTGAATAACCTTAAATGTTACAAAGGTAAGCAGTGAGCCAAGTTAAAATAAAAAAGTTCAGGTCACAAAAAAATGGAAAATCATGTAAAAAAAAGACAAAAAAAACAGGGCTTTTCCAGGGATGAAGAAATTGGTTAATTTACAGATTTCCTGTAGCAATCAAAGTAAACTAAGTCCAAACTCCCTGTGTATACAAAGGCAATGTTAGAACAAACTCTTTTACTATACCCTCTTGTGCATTATTAGGACAATACTGTACTGCAAGAAGAACTACTGTCTATTGCTATCAGAATGGTGAGAAAAAGGCAAGAAACAGAGGAAGACAAATTGGTTGGTCAGGGATTCATCCCACATCAATATAATGACCCAAAACATTAGAAGAAAATAACTAGACATTAGCATCCAATGATGGAAGACCAGCACAGTCTCCAAGCTTCAACCCCATCGAGCTGGTTTTGAATGAGCTGGACAGAAGGGTGAAAGCAAAGCCATTTCAAGTGCAAAAAATTTGTGGTAACTCCTGCAGTGTTGGAATGAACTTGCTGAACAGCATTTGATTTCCATTACAGAAAGAATGCTAAAATAGCATCCAGCCAATGAATGAGTCAAAAATTTAGAATTAATATAGGATTCCATTTTACCCTTTTTTAAACTTTATTAATGATTATTCTATACTTTAATTTCAGAGTACAGTGAGAAATAAACCATGTAAATTTAAGAAACAACTGGAATAATGCAGGGGTTCTAAAACTTTCTACTGGTTGTGTGTATGAGGTAGCCAATTTTTAAGATTTACATTTTCAGTAGGAATGGATGAGCTTGAAGCTGAGTAGGGACATCAGAAAGTAATGTGACATAGACTAACACAGTATTATTTTGTATTGTACATGGGATTTGCTGACAATAACAACCTTTTCCTTGAGGATTCTTTTGGGGAATGGGGCTGAAGATAAGCAGAGTAATACAGTTGAAGAGAAAAGTTCCTCTTGGCTCACCTTTTGGGCAGATGTGGAACATGTTTTCATGATGCAAAGCATCAGCTTTGTGCAGTATCATCAAATAATGTCCAGAGCAAACAGATAAATAAAACAACACATGACTAGTAGTTACTGGTTAATATGTGTCCCCACGTTTAAATCTGAAAGCTTCATATGACCAGAATACTTTGAAGAGGACACATTAAAATTGTCTGTCAGCATTTTGGTTAAGAGAAGAGAGGCAGAAATACTACAATTCAGATTCATCTTATATCAATTTCTCTCTGAAAACATAGAAACCTTAATAACAAATCTCTTGTTAACTACCACATTAAACATTTAGAAATATGTTTTTAAGAATGTCATTGTGCAAAAAGTATGTGCATTCTGTTGTGCAGATCTCCTCATGCTTACACTGAGTCTTTAGTGGATTATTACACATACAGAGGTCTTCAGGTCAGAACAAAGTTCAGGTCTGTTCCCAGGTTTCCTCTTCAGTATGAATTTCAGGATGATTCTTTTGCTGGTGTGTTTTCAGGTTTCTTATCCATGCAAATCCTCTGCCACACATCCCACAGCTGTATGGTTTCTCCCCGGTGTGAACTCTCTGGTGTTTCCTCAGGTTCCCAGCCTCAGAGAACATCTTCCCACATGTGGAGCAGCTGAAAGGTTTTTCCCCCGTGTGGACACGCTGGTGGATCTCCACTTTTTTTGGCCGGTTAAAGGCTTTGCCACAGTAGCTGCAGACAAACAGTCTTTCCTTGGTGCTGGTGCGATGGTGTACTTTGCTACTGTCACAGAAGGGCCGGGACAGTGGGAAACTGGGGCCATAATGGGCCCAGCCATTAACACTGGATGAGGTTGATGGCAAATCAGCCACTGCCATCGAGTATGAACAATATGGCCTCTGTCCTTCCAATTCAACCCCTGAGGGCTCATCAATAAACTCCTCAACCAATGAGTTTGCACTTTTATTGTTGTCACACAACACTTCAAATTGTGAGTCACTGCTGCCATCATCGATATATTGTGGGTTTATTGTTTCCTGCAGTGACTCTCTGCTCTCAACAGAGGTATTGAGTTCACACTTAAGGAGATGAGAGGTGTCACTGACCTCCACTCCTCTGCTGCTGTTGCTGCCGGTATGCCTCGTTCTGCTCATCTGGATCTGGGTCTGGGTCTGGGACTGGATTTCCTGCTGTTCAAAGCTGTGCCTCTGTCCTGCATCTCCACAAGGGACACACTCCAGCACTCCTTCAGGGGGGCCAAGTGGGGCAAAGGATGAAGAAAGCACATTTTAACACTTGGTCTCCTGATTGAGATTCATTTTGCAACACACTAAATATTCAGGATTCACACTGATAAATTAATATTTAAATCCGTCATAAATTAATTTTAAACCAATTTATTATTATGGCAAGTGAAATATATTTTTGGCTGGTAGATTTTTTTTCATCAAACAGAATACTTGGCCAGTGGGTCAAAAGTTCATTTTGGACCCTGACTGCCAGCCAAAATTACCATCATTCACAAATATGAAAAAGAGGTTCAATGTGAAATGCAAAGAAATTTGACCACAAAACCTCAGCCTGTATTGCCACTTTTTGTTTGGGTTTCCTATTTTTGGTTTGCAAGTCACAGTTTTTCATTTACGCTTCCAAACTGTCAAACTGTCAAATTTAAAGTTGTTTTCACTTTTAGTTATTATTGCTGAATAATGAAACTTCATTGGTTTTATCACAGTAAGTTAGGATGTCAAAAGTTCTGTAGCATTTATTGTAAGCAAAAACTAACTAGCTTGTTAGTGTGTTAGCTACATTTGCATTTAGCCAGCTAAATCTGGAAATGCTGATGTTTTCATGCCATTTTGGCAAAGATCCTCCACCACACCTGACCAGAGGGAAAAAAGCTAAATCTTTTCAGTTTATACGTCAAAGTTGATGACAGCCAACATATGTTGAGCAGCATGGCGGACAGTCCAACTAGATTATTTCATCGCTCCTTCATAAAGGAGGAGTGTACAAAACCTTGCACCAGACACCCTCAAGCGGGCACTAAAACACACATGATTACATTTAAGCCTGTTCCTTAGAAATTATTTGACCTAAATTCAAAATTCCTGTCCATTCAGTCCTGTAAAGATCTCATCACCCATAATGTTACTGTGCTTTGATGCACAATCACAGAGTTTTATCTGCTGTCATTTAATCACTTTTAGCTGTCCAAGCAGCAAAGCTGCTAGAACATTATCGTTCTTATTCTCATTACTGTTATTATAGTTTTTGTTCTGATTATTTTTTTTATTCTTCTCTGTTGAAAGTGTTTGCACAGCAAAAACCATAAGATCTTAAAACACAAAAACTGAGATGGTCTAAAATTTCCCCCAGTACCCAAAACATGTGGTACTGCACCCATAAGTGGCTCTGTAATAATTAAGGTTGCGTTTTGGCTTGTTTCTCAAGAAGAGTTTGGCCTAAAGTTAAATTCTTTTTTCATGTCAATTTCTCAATTCATCCTTTCTCCATTAGAATTCTTCTCTAAAAATGTCAAATCTTTTTCTCCCTTTTCATAAAAAAAAAAAAAAAAAAAAAAAAAAAAATTCAGTCAACATCTCATTAGAAAACGCTGACCCAATCATTCTGAAATTTGATCAAGATCATCTATGGACTTTTCTGACCTGTAGTGCTTACAGAAAATTCAACACATCACTCCATTTGAAATTCACAGGCCAATGACTATTCATTAAAATGTCTCAATGCAGTACATGGCTTCAATCTCGCCAATACATTGTCTAATTATCACGAAAATTAACACATAAGGTCTTTACAACATTCTGAGGGTGATTCCTAGGTTTCATAAAAATAGACCACTAACAGGCACTATACTTAATATTCTTAATGGCTGAATGAATGGCTGACTGAATGGCTTAATATCATCAATGGAAGTTTATATTGCTTGGAGCCTTGACAATTCATCAGTTTTGTTGGGTGAATTTAGTGTACAAACATTCTGTAACATGCTGCTAGAACATGCCATATCAAATACCTCAGTTGAAAGCTGTCTCTCAGTCCTTTGATTGAGCATTCAAACCCTTACTCTGCCCTACTTCACCGGAACTTAATGCTAAATTCTTTAAGTTCCTGGGCTGAATGTCTGTCCCTATTTCAGTTTGAAATTATTAAAACCACATTTGATTAACAATTAAATAAGAAACAAGCTTCCATTTGCTCCCAATTTTCTTCGACCCTAACACTGCCACTTGCATCTATATTCTAGAGAAATCCGTTTTTGCCTGGTACATCAAAAACAGTTTAAGTAAAAATGGAGAGGACTGTCTGCCCCACTGCCTAACACGGTGGCTGTCATCAACAGTTTTCTGATCTCTGAACTGAAGAGAAAAAACAGGTCTGTTAAACAGTGTTTCAGATTACCAGAACAGTAGGAGTTTCAAAACTTTGAGGCATTCAGGTCAGCCTTAGTCAGTACTAAAAAGGTATAACACTCATTCAGATAAGTATTATAGACTTGTTTTTTTCTGTACTCACCATCATCTCCAATAAGTGGCACATCATCCTCTGTTTCTTCAACTCGTGACATGTTTGCCTCCACCTTCTCCTCCTTCACCAGTATTGCTTCTGTCTCAACCAGCTGTACATCTGGGGACTGCACAACAAGGAGGGTTTGTCACTTAATTAGCAAGGACCTATTTCCTTTTCTGCAACCATAGTTCATGCTCTGACTCAGAACAGCTGGTCACTACCATCACATGTTTCTCTGTGGCATTGTTTAGCAGACAATCTGTCCCATCCATGTATGTTTGTTCCCAGAGCTCAGACTTTCAGCACTGATTATTACTCATGATTGCATGTCTCCAATCCTCCACAGTTACCTTGACTCCCTCGTAATGTGCTTACCTTACACTGGATGTTGTCAGAATGGATCGGCTGGCTGGCTTTGTCCCCTGTAGCAACCCTGCCAGACCAGAGAGCCACATCCATATGTCGCTCAAACACACCACCTACACAAAAACAAGACATATGTGTGTTTAGAAACACTGACAGTAGAAATGGTTAGTGCTGACATTATCACTACACTGAAAGCTGAAATGAGAAAGAAATGAATGTTGATGCTGAAGGATCAATATTTTTTACATCAAATGAGTAATATATGGGTAATGTTTCATCCCTTTGTGGTGGACACAAACACCACTCCATAGAATTATAATCAAACCCCGATCATGCCTTAGTCATGTTGCCAAAAACCGAGCATGCTGACTAACTGAGGACTTATTCTTACTTCTTTTTCTCTCTATTTCTCCCTATCCCTTTGATTTGACATATATATATATATGTATATATACATATATATACACATATATATACACATGCATACGTATATTGATATACATACATGCACATACATACATATATGGATATACAAAAATACACAAATATACACATA